>VXBZ01004704.1:479284-494756 GCA_013399135.1 Heliornis fulica | reverse complement strand
AAAAAAAAAAAAAGAAGTGCAATGGCAACTCTAAACTGGAAGCACAAACAACAGACAGGGAAAAATAAATAATGTTACTACAGTAACCAAAGACTGATGGAAAAATTGATTGTACTCAGCCATAGTGTTACTGTTCACCGTAAAGCACAGCACATGACAAAGCAAAACAGTTACTAGCAGGATAGTTCTGTAAAAGGCTGCATGCTGAACTAAGAAACAAAGAAGCAGATGTGACTGATTGCTTAAAAACAGAGCTGAAAATTAGAATGAAGTTCCTGCTTTAGGATACTTGGATTTTCAGGTCTGGTGGGCTATTTCCCAACCTGGGGCAATAGTACTTTGCCAGCATGGAAAAACCCATGGCTTCCAAAGATCTGGGGTCACTCTGTGGATTTCTGCAGAATTATCCAAAATCTAAGCTTTCAGTCATTCAGATTTTGTTAGAAACAAACAAACAAACAAACAAACAAAAAAACCCAAAGAAAAAGTTTCTAGCCCTTCTGGTTACAAAGCTCTTTTGGAGACTTAACTGAAACCTTTCTTTATCAATCTGTGCTGGCCAGGCAAGATAAGTAGTTAAAGAAGTGTGAACTTCTCAAAGTTACCATAGTAGTAGGGCAAGGCCACCTCAGGGCCACTCAAATGCCCCTATTTTTAACCCTGTCACTGCTGGTGGCTGTATTGCAAACATCCAGCGGTCGCACTTGTCCGCGGAGGTCGACTGGATGTACCTGTCAGTTTGACAGGGTTTAGAAATGTAAGCTGCAAATAGACAAGAAACTGAGGAGTCTATTTAGCATTTGCCCTTAAAATGTCCTTAAGCATTAGGGTTGCTGTAGCCACCAGCTCATAAGCCTCAGACTCCTGCAGCTCAGCAGGCAGGAGAGCGGGTTTTATTGAAAAACTTGGTCCAGCAGCAGCAAAGGCAATTCAGTTTGCAATCGTAATGCCTCTTGCAGTTGTCCCCTTGTGTGTCAGAGTGAAGAATGGCACCAGTACACAAAGGAAGGGCAATGTGAAACGAGACAAAAACACCTCCCTCTCCCCTTCCGTGCGCCCCAAAACTGCAATTCCACAGACTTTCCCCAAATCCCTCACAAACGTCCATTGCCTCGGTTTTTTTTGCTTTTAAGACCCTTGTTGACTGTGAAATGAATGAAGATACAAGTTAGTTGGTGACCTGCCTGCCTGCAAGGAGAGGGAAGACTATTTGGTATTTCCTTTAACAAAACAGAAAGAATCACAAAAAAAATTGGGGGCTGAAGTGTGACTCCCTCCGAGAGAGAAATTATTCACTGCATTCAAGCACTGACATTCTGCTTCTGAAAAATTGTCCATTTCAGTTTAACGATGCATTATCCTTTTGTGTTCAGAACAGGTTCTGCAGGGCAGTCAGTTCGAGAGATCTTTCCACAGGAGTTCATCATGATTATAAATAGAGGCAAAGGAGAGGATTAAATTGAGAGAAAAACAAGATGACAACTCTACAATTTAAGGAATTATCTTGCTTGTCAATAGTAATAGGGAATCTGTTACTGAAAAGGGATAATGCAACTTGATGGTCCTCTTTACATTTTACAGTCGCGCAAGGGTGTAAATATTAATCTTTCAATTAATTAATCTTTACAAAATATCTCACAAAAACATTTTTACCTATAGAAATTAGTTTCTATACATCAATATATTTTTATTTTTATAAATTATTCCATCTTTAAGTGCCTTCTATCAATATAAATGATAAAATAGACAATCAAAAATTTTAAAGCTTTTCCCAGTTGTATCCCTCCTTGTCAACATAGGTGCTGTGAATCCTCATACCTGTGTGTGTCTGCATGGGAATGTTGGTGTGCACGTGTGTGTGATGTGAAATGCTTCCATCCTCTCCCACCCCCAAACTCCATTAAAATAAACTATATTGTTAGTAGTTCCTGATGCAATAGTGTTTCCAAAGGGGAAAAAAGAAATGCTTGACTTGGTTTCAGAAATCAAAAGATGTGCATAGTTACCAAAGTCGAGGTGTACCAACTACAAATGTGCAATGACAAGCTGAGAATAGGACCCACCTCCCAGTCAAGTCAAAGAGCATCCAACCAGTGACTTCAGTAGGAAGTGGACCAAGTACTCTGAGCTTGATTTTGCAAGGTGCATGTGGCCCTGATCTAGCAAAACGCTTAAGCCCGTGCTTAGCTTTGAGCACGTGAATAGTCCTACTGGAACTGATGGGACTGACCGGCATAGGGAAGGGTCACAAGTGACTCCAAGTCAACAGGCTACTCATGTGTAGGAACTGGGGTCAAGTGCTGAGCGCCTTGCAGGATCAAGCCCTATATGAGGTTCAAGAGCTGGGAACTTCTCTTTAAAGCAATCAACACACTGAGCTCAGCCATTGAAAACGATCAAAATGTCCGCATGGGCACAGGAGGTGGCTAGCTCCCCTTGACAGAGGGTCTCCATGTCAACAGTTTATACCTACAACTGGTGCTCTGAGCACACAACAGATTTGCTTTACACGGTAGAAGTCTTTTTGTTCCTACCCTTTGACCCATCAGTGTCCTTCATGGCTTCAAACACTTTGTGTTGTACATTCATCAAAATTCACATTGACTGCAAAGAACATAAATGCAACAAAAACAGGAAAGCCTCCAAATAGTATATTATAGTTTTCTTCTAAATATTCTCCCGTCGTAATCAGAGGTGCAGTGGCTAATTTATAATTTTTCCTTTGAAGGAATCCAGATGAAAGGCCCAGATTGTTCTTCAATTACAAGTTTGCATTGATTATATATATCTTCTAAGCTATCTCCTTGGACAATAGCTGCAGTAAGAAAACATATCAATACTTCTTTTAATTGACATATTCTACAGCATCCAGTGTCAGCAGATTTTCAGTGTACTCACAGATAATGATGAAGTGAGAAGGAATACTAACACACTGTGATGCTGATTAGGGAAAAGTTGTAGTAAAGGTTGTAGTACACTCACTCTTTTCTGAAGAGATACATACTCTTAAACTCCTTGTCCCCCCAACAGAAGTCTGGAACTGCAGTCCAGATTCTGTGCACCATCAGCATGTGGAGGCACAGCTGGGGTTGTGTTATCCACAAATACCAGTCCCTGGACTAGGCATTTGCCCAAACCCATGCTGGGAAATGCTGGGACACAGAGCAGGATGTAAATACTGCTCTTTATCAGGTCAGGAAGAAGATGCCCTTCTCTTTTCCTCCCATGATGCACAGTTTGAGCTTTTTGAGCTTTTGTTGAGCTAGTGAGGAGCTCTTTGTTGTGCACAAGTGTAATGATGCAACATTTTTACTGACTTCATTAAAAGCAGTTTTGGGTCTGGGAGGGAATCAATGCACAGCTATTCCTTCAGGGCATCAAATCTGTGAGGAATTGAATGCCTCATTCAGGAGAAACAACGGGGAAACAACAGTCTCCAGCCAGGTGTCTTTAATGTGGGCACTCCATACTGATGCACACTAGGCCAGAGACAGAGCTGATCCAGTTTTGCAATAAAAGGCTGTAACTTGAGGGAAAAAACCCAAACAAACATACCTGTAAAATATTCTCCAAATTCTTGTTCTAATTTAATTGCTCGATCATAGGTTTTCTTCGCTTGCTCCTCTGTAAGCCGTTTGTTCATTTCCCTAGAAACAGAGGTGGTCATCCAAGAGTTTAGATTCTTCCTAGAACAGCTTTCTAACAGGTATGTGCAACTGAATCACATATGGAGTAAGATCAGTGCAGGAATGAAACAGTGAAATTCTTCCATCAGTTCACGGGCAGATTCAGTACTCTAAATTTAATTTCATTCTTATGTAGTATAAACCTAAATTTCCAGACTATTTCTCATTTCTCATAGAATCACAGAATCACAGAACATTAGGAGTTGGAAGGGTCCTTGAAAGATCATCTAGTCTAAACCCCCTGCCTGAGCAGGATCACCTAGATTAAATCACACAAGAATGTGTCCAGATTGGTCTTGAATGTCTCCAGAGAAGGAGACTCCACAACCACTCTGAGCAGCCTGTTCCAGGGCTGTCACCCTCACAGTAAAAATGTTTTTCACTATGCTCACATGGAACCTGCTATGCTTCAGTTTGAATCCATTGCCCCTTGTCCTGTCACTGTCTATCACTAAGAAGAGCCTGGATCTGTCCTCCTGACACCCACCCTTTACATATTTATAATCATTAATGAGGTCACCCCTCAGTCTCCTCTTCTCCAGGCTAAAGAGACCCAGCTCTTTCAGCCTGACCTCATAAGAAAGGTGTTCCATTCCCTTCATCACTTTGGTGGCCCTAGTCTCCATTAGTTGCTTTTTTTTGGGTTCACTACATTTCCAAATAGAACATGAGCCCCAAACTGCTAAGCGAGGTGGACTTATGGCAACTATGGGAGCTTGTAGGTCTCAAGGTCTGAGCACTCAGAGCACTCCTATTTCCAGAGCTGAGTCTCCTTCAGAAATATTATCTGACAGGTGTGGGAGGTGTGTCAGGTTGGGGATCAAGAGTGTCCTTAGCTGGGGAAACCATGGCAGAATGTGAACCAGAGTCCGGCTCCCAACAGGCCTTGGCAAGAGTAGGCCACAGGTGGCCTTGGAAAGTGCTGAATCACTCCAGCCTGGAAGAAAAGTGCCGATGGAGCATTGTGAGAACTGGAAGGAAGACCTTGAGAAATTCCCTGTGGAAAGTCTCTGCTAAAAATAGCATTGTGTGGTATATAAGAAGCCATTAAACACAATAAACTTGTCTCAGCATCTACCCTGATCTGAGTCTGTGAATCAATATGCCACAGACAGGAACGCAGTTGGCTGTCTCAGCTGAGTAACTCTGTCCAAACAGCTGAAATGGAAACTGCCTATTGCTGGAGGTTTGGGCTATGGAAGTGAAATAATGATTAAAGGCAGGACTCAGTACACTGAGACTCACAACCATGTAGAAGGAATCCCAGAGTTGTTGTAAAACCTGTAGTGAAGCCCCAGAAGGACCAGAATATCTTCTAGGGAGACTTCTTGGTTCAGGTGAGGGCAGGAGTTATAGATATCAATAAATAAAACTGAGTCTTTCCAGCAGGAAGAGTTATTTCTTTATGTCTCTGCTGCAGTCCTTTCTGAGTAACTAAAGAGATTCCCAGCCAAGTCTGTCTTGTAGATTCTAAACCATCGAGGCTACTAATAAATGTAATACCACAGACAGTGTCAGTAACATTCTGCTGATGCCAATGTCTGGTTATTTGATGGAGAGTTTCTATTTCAACAGATGCATTATTGGGTAAGAATATTTAAGAATATTCTTAAGAATACTTAAGAAATGAGTTGTCTTGCCCATACACACTCACTTTTAATACCACTGTACACTTGCAAAGAATCAAGCTTAAACTCATTGCCTGCCCTACACACAGATGCCTGCAGATATCCAAATCAACTGACAATAATAAATAAAATTCACTTGTTTTAGCATTTTTTCACAGCATGGATTCATTTTTCTTAAAACATGATGGAATTTTTCTGAGGCAACTAGGAAAGCAAGCGAAGGGAACATCTTGTGTTCCACATAAATCTGATTTAATGCCTTGCACTGAATCATGTGATTACGTGGTAATGGACTGTAGACAGTATGACATGGGAGATGCATGTAAGAAATTATGTGCACGATGGTGCATAAAAAAATGATCTATGAAGTGCACAGCAGTATGAACTTGCTGCAACTAACTCCTACCTGGCTTTTGAAAAACACCCTATAAGCTGTCCAGGATGCAAAAAGGTATTTCTAGAAATGACATGGTGCTGTTGATCTATACAACCAGCCATACAGCTGGGGACACTGCTTAGAAAAATCTCCCTGGAAGTACCAACGCAATGCAGAAAGCAGGTTTATATAATGAAGGATAAGAAAGATTTCTTAAAAATTTATGACAATTATTTGTGGGTTATATAAATAGGTTTAATATATGCCAATCTGTGTCACGCCGCTAAATCTGTAATACTACTAATTCTATTTATTGGGAAGATCACTATTTAATTGAGTTCAGGTGGGCTTCTCATCAGCTACGCCTACTTCAACATATCTTTAGGTGACTGAACCAAAACTCTGCCTTGAAGTGGGACATACCAGTGCAAATTCTTAAGCAAACTTTACATTTTCATCTTAAGGATACTCAGGCAATATTCTACTTATAACAACATCCTCCTCCTTCCAGATCTATGTCTGGTAATTTTTGGAGAAGAATTCCTCAAGATCTTTGGACAGCAGAGGAGAAAACACAAATAAAATATAAACAAACACCTTAAACAGTAAGTATTTTGAAATGAGTAGAAATTTGCATTACATTTGCAGGTTGCCTGGGGTATAAAACTGTGCTATTTGTATTCATGACTGCCCATCCTATGTGTTCAGGAGAGAAGATGGGGAATGGGAACGACCATAATGTCCATTTTTCAAGATGATTTAGAAGTCCTGTTAAACCATAGTCCCTTCTTACTTGTTATATTCTAGCCACCTGCACAGATCGTTTTGGGGGAGGCACGTTGCTCTCTACAACTACCTGAAGGATGGCTGTGGTGAGCTGGGGGTCAGCCTCTTCTCACAGATAACTAGTGACAGGACAAGGGGGAATGGCTGCAAGTTGCACCAAGGGAGGGTCAGGTTAGAAATGAGGAGAAATTTCTTCTCAGAAAGCGTGGTCAGGCGTTTTAACAGGGGGTCCAGGGAGGGGGTGGAGTCACCATCCCTTGGGGTGTTTAAGGAAAGGTTGGATGAGGCGCTTAGGGACATGGTTTAGTAGTATAAGTGGTAGGGGGATGACTGCACTAGATGATCTTGGATGTCTTTTCCAACCTTAATGATTCCGTGATTCTATGAAAAAAGACTGAGTGAATGCTGTTGCACTGTCATAAAAATGTCCTCTTTCTGTTCCCACAAAGCACTTGTTTACCATGTTAAACTTCCCCATATTAGAAAAACAGCATTGGAAAGGCATTATGTCCATTCATCTATGCAGACCCTATGAATCACTACCAGTTATGTCAGAGTATGTATTTGTTTAAACAGACCTTGAGTGATTGAGCCTGATTACTAAATAAAATAAATGACTCTCAGAAGCAAAGGGCTCAGAATGATGTCATTGTTCTCAAGACAATACCTTACAAAGGATTATACTGTTTGTATTAAAAGAGTTCTTATTTTTGTTAGAAACTAATTTGGGGTACTATTTGATAAGATAAAAAGATTAATTAGATAAAAAGATTTCTTGTGGAGAGCACGCTGCAGGGGATAAACCAACTTGGAATGCCTGAATTCATTACATTTCCCCCTTTTTTTCCAGGAGTTATATTGTGTTATTGCTCTCTACAGCTACCTGAAAGGAGGTTGTAGTGAGGTGGGGGCCGGTCTCCTCTCTCAAGTAACAAGAGGAAATGGCCTCTGTGCCAGGGCAGTTCCAGGTTAGATATTAGGAAAAACTTCTTTACTGAAAGAGTAGTCAGACATTGGAACAGGCTGCCCAGGGAGGTGGTTGAGTCTCATCCCTGGAGGTATTTAAAAGATGGGTAGATGTGCTGCTTGAGGACATGGTCTAGCGGTGGACTTGGTGGTGGTAGGTTAATGGCTGGACTGGATGATCTTAAGGGTCTCTTCCAACCTTAACAATTATATGATTCTATAATTCCAATTTATGTAAGCCATAATACTGCAAAAAATCCTAACCTACTACTGATACATAAGGACTTTTGCTGTCCCACAAAAGATTAGATTTCTACTTAAGAGTGTCTTCCACGGGGTATTTGCAGAACAAAGAGTTCGAAGTTGTATAATGTATTTCACATTGTTTATCCCGACCACACTGATGACACTGAGGTAGTTTTGGATTTGTGAAGACTGGTGTGCCTTTGGTTTATATCAGTAAGGAAAATTCTGCTAACTCTGTGTAACTTGTTTTGTGCTAAATGAAATATTAGCACTGCTTTGATTTAATCACAGAATGACTGTCATAATATTTTGCATCTTCATAATGCTTTTCAGTCAATCAGTTTGAGGATTTGCTGTGCTTACATCAAAACAATGAAGCCTTTGTGTTATTGCCACATTTCCAGATGTGCATAACGTATTTTTCAGGGTAAGGGACACTTTTATTTACTTCTCTACATCAAATGTCAGCGTTGGACAAACACTTGGGAATACTTTTGGATAGGAAAACTGTAGGTTAGGATCTATCTTAAGTCAATCAATGCAGATGGTAGGCTATCAAAATACCTTCTATACAGCAACATAATCAGAATTTTACTGAATTGTAGGGCTTGAAGAAATGTCCAGAAGTCCAACCCAAGACAGCTTTGATCATGGTGGGGCTGTGTAAGTACCATGTGCTGTGCATCCCACCCCATGACATGACTGGTCATGCAGCAACCTTATCACTAAAAGGCAGGGCCAAGGAGGATGCCTGTTCGTGGGATGGGGCTTGTTGGCATCCTCCAGCTGTCACCCAATGGTTGTGGACACACGTTACTGCAGCCAGATATGCACCTGTCACTGGAGAGGGGATGCCTCTCCAGTGTAATAGATACCCATGGCATCACCAGGTATTCACAGAGCCTTTGGTGAGGGAAAGGCACAGAGTTGAAAATTGCAACCTTCTGACAGCAAATGAAGCTGGTAACTCTCTGCATTATCGTAAGGTTACACGGGAAAAAATGTTCACAGCATATTTTGTCCTGAGCTTTAACAAGTATGAAGATCACTTCCATGTTTCCTCTCTTTAACACTAGGTGATCCCTGTTCCTCCTCCACTTCCAGGTGGGGAAACCAGAACCTGGCCAGCATTCCAGCTGAGGGCTCAACCATGCCCAGTAAAAAAACTAACTCTCTGTTGTGTCCTTACTCATTGCTGATGTTAATACAGCCCACAGTGGCAGTTTCCTTTTTTGAAACCACATTATCCATCCATTCACATTTCTGTGATCCATCCCAGCCACCAGATGCTTTTCTGCAGTGCTACAGCTTAATTATTCCCTGCTTGCACTCGTGCATTTGATTTTCTCTCCTTTGTGCTGAATTTCATCTTACTGATTTTAAATTTACACTGACTCTCTGAAGTGCTTGTCACCTCACTCAGCCTTGAAATATTCACAAACTTTATAAAAGTATTGCTGAATTCATCATTCATGTAATTAATGAAAATAACAAGTAGTCCCAAATAGGGACACAACTCAGGAAAGACACTTGCAGTAAAAGAGAAGTTCTGGTCCTCTCCTCATCTTCATAGCCCTTCTGTGAACACTCTCCAGAATCTCCCTGTCCTTCCTAAACCAGGGAGCACAGTCCTTCATGGTCCAGCATGAAGGACTGCAATGGTCTACAAAATGTAGACTAGACCTGTGTTGTGCCACTTGGGACTGCACCCTGAAAATAAACCACTTGAAGGAGTTTATACTTACATCAGAGGCTCCCATGATTTAGGCTTAATGAAGATAGCGATGGGGTAGAGCTGTGCAACTTGTAGTCGTTTGATAGCGTTTCCTGACACATCGAGTATACAGTGCTTGCCCTGTTGGGAACAGAACGAGCATGTGTTTACTTCTGCAGTTTGCTGCAGATCAGCCACAAGACAGGAGTCAATTCTGTGTCACCATGCCCTGGAACGGGGCCATTACTGGCACACCAGGGAAAAGGGCACACGGTCCACTCTGTGTTCTTTCCTTTGCTTTTGTGCTAGTCTACAGGACACACTGGAGATGTGGGGCCAAACTTGTGTTTCAGTCTTACTGGGATGAACTTTGTTGGGGGTGAGAGGAATTTCTTCAGAGATGAGATAAATCAGTTCATTAAAATAACAGTTCTAGTTTCTGTCCAAGACTCTCTGTGTCACCTGAGGCAAGTCTTTTAATCTTTCTGTGCTTCATTCTTTCGCCTCTGAGAAAATGAGATAAGTTTATTTACTCGTCTTACAGAGGGAAGAGGGAAGAGAGAAGGCTGTTTTGGGGGCTACTTGAGGCTCTGTGTTAGATCCCTGAATCAATAACACTACATCCAGGTAAAGAAAGTGCCAAGGAGATTGTCATTCAAAGCCAGAGGCTCCTTGTGGAGTCACTATAAAGCCTATAAATATTAGGATGCCATTCTGCAGGTGTTTTATATCTTTGGCATAAGAATCATGTCTGGGATACAATGTGGAAACAAGCGATCACGTTGCATGGTCAATAAAACTAGTGTCAACTTACCCTTTCTGCCACAAATCTCACAGATTGGACACTAGTTCCATATAAATTATCATTGTACTGCCCAGCTTCTATAAATTTGTGCTCTTGGATATCTTTTTCCATTTGTTCTCTTGAAATGACAAAATGATAATCTCTCCCATCCACTTCATAGTCACGCTTTGGCCGTGTGGTATCTGCATGAAACACAAGAAAAACCAAAAGAAGTTGTCTGTAAAACCATTTCATGCAAGGTTTGCTCAGCAGATGATGCTGGGTCTGCTATAAGTGGAGGTGCTCCATGTATGGGAGCAGACCTACTCCTACTAAGTATTGTTTTCAGTGTAGTTATGACAGTAAACCTGTCTTTTTAAGTAACACATTCTGATGTTTACCTCCAATCACTATGTACTATCATAAAATCAGGATTTACCAGAATTCCACTTTTTTCAGCAGTATCACACACAAACCCCAAATACAAAATGCATTCCAGATTGTAAATCTAATCCTATTACAGCAATAAAATGAATTGCAATCTCACCAATTTAATTTATCCTTAATTATAGGACTGACTCTGGTCTCATCTCTAGCAGTTTTAAGCTGATGTATTTGCAGAGAGAACAGTTCAAAATGAAGTAAGACTGCAATCAGGGTCTGAGATAAACACTCAGCAAGCTCTAATGATCCGAGACATAAACATTCTGACTAATTCAGGGGCCAATATTGCTTTCAGGTTAAACAGTCTGGATCTCATGCAGATCCCAGATTATTCCATATTTTTACTGATGGATGCTGTTCAATTGCATCGAAACTGTCTTTAAATATCTTATTTAAGAAACCACATATTGACAAAATGACAGAATTGTAGGGGTTGGAAGGGACCTTGAGAGATCATTGAGTCCAAACCCCTGTCAAAGCAGGTTCATTGATGAGTAAATTGAGTCGGTGGCTAGAAGCCTTCTTCTTTAAAAAAATGCATCAACTTTTGAGAGAATTCTTTTGAAAAATTATTTCCAGACAATATATTTTTATTTGCTTGTTTGTTCCTTTCCCATTTTTTGTCTAATATAAAAAAAAGCTTTTGAGAAACTCAACTACAAGAGTTCACTTGCTTTACGTGTGGCACCAAGGGATACAACTCCCTCAGCTGCAGAACAAGGAGTAAAATCATACTTACGTGGTACACAAGACCCAAACTTATCAGGGAATTCAGATATCAAATCATCGTTGATCCGATCTTTCATAGGACCCAGGATAATAACTGGTCTGGTGTAATTAACTGAACAACAAAAAGAAAAGCACATTTTGATGATCTTACTAGCAGCAACAGTAGGTCTTCCCAAAGATACACTAACCAGAGTTACTACCTTTATGTATGAAGTGGGGACGGAGGCGGGTATTTTATTGATAAATATTTCTTTTACTGACATGGACAAAGAAAAGAAATGAGCACTGCTCACTCTGCAGAGCTCTTCGATGGTGGGTGCACATGGAGTCAATCAACTATGTGGAACTTCATGTATTTGCTGTTCCTCAACGAGGTCACTCTCAAATGCTCGTGGATGGGCCCTCATGAGGCATGGAAGGTTATTGCAGGGTTTATGTTTTCTTCTCAGTNCCCTCAGAGTGAAGATTTTTCTTCCCAATATCTAATCTATATCTATACTTTTCTATTTTAAAACCATCACCCCTCTTCCTATCTCTACATGCCCTTGTGAACAGTTCTTCCCCAGCTTTCTTATAGGCACCTTTCAGGTACTGGAAGGCTGCTCTAAGGTCTCCCTGGAGCTGCCTCCTCTCCAAGCTGAACAAGCCCAACTCTCTCTGTCTATCCTCATAAGAGAGGTGCTCCAGCTCTTTGATAATTTTTGTGGCCTCCTCTGGACACATTCCAACAGGTCCATGTCCTCCTTGTGCTGAGGGCTTCAGAGCTGGACACAGTATTCCAGGTGAGGTCTCTGCAGAGCAGAGCAGAGGGGCAGAATTCCATCTCTCAATCTGATGGCCACACTTCTTGTGATGCAGCCCAGGATGTGGTTGTCCTGGGCTGCAGATGCACATTGGTGTATACAAGTGCATCCCCCCATTAAGTCAGGTGGGGGCACCCCCATTTTCAGTTGCCTTCCTGTAGGTTCATCTACCCTGGTTAGTGGCACATATCACATGAGAAGGAAAATAACAAAGGCTTCCCATGCAACAGTATCTAGAAAATCTCCATGAATATTTTGCAGACTGATTAATTAGTCAAGCCCATGAAAGCATGTGAGGATTGTGGGAACTGGGGAGTAGTGAGGGAGACCCTTAAATCATTTCATTTTATAGACTGAGTGGCCAAAAAGAAGAAGCTACAGAGAATCTGGGGCTGGCACTGCAAAGGTTACCACTCTGCTGGCCCCCAAAATGTGAAATGAAAAATATAATGAAGAGTGACAGAAAAGCAAAGAAAAAAAACTTACTTTCCTGTCTGGTGACAGGTTCATAAGAAAGGATGCAGTCTTCTTGGCCTCCTGATGGGAGAAGAAAGAGAAGAATTTGAAGCTGACAAGCAACGCATCAAGTACTAAAGCTTGATAAAATGCTTCACATAAAGACAGATTGGGTTCAACACTTCTCTCTGGTAATGCTCTCTCCTGAACCATTCCAAAGTCCCTCATAACTTTAAAGTGTGGACACCACTCTTTTCTTTCCCTTCTCTCCCCTGACACATTTCAGTTCTCTTTCCTGAAATTGGGCTTTTTCAGTGATGGGCAACAAGGCTTCATTAATGGTTTGATAGCAATGCTGTTTACAAGGATAGTGCAGAAATTTGGGATGCAATTATTTTATTTTTTTTTCTTTTTCCCAATTATTAAGGCCCTAACATGCTGCTGCAAGGCAAATCTACAGGCTACCCAAATGGACAATTTTTATCCTGAGAACATGTATGTTTCTGTGAATTGATCATCCTTCTGTGTACGATGTCCATAGTCCAGTTTATTCGCAGCCTGACTAACTCTGGAGTGGTTTTCTGACCCTTATCCTTTCCCTGAACATGAATCTCACAGCACTTGTTACACACTTAATCGTCCCTCCCCTCTTGTTAGGACCGGTTCCTCATGGTCATGTTAAAAAGTGGAGATATTTGCCATGAGAAGCAAGGGACAGTATATGGACCAGGACTCGGGTGCAAGTGTTCAGCCTCAGTGCATCACTGTCCTCTCCCCTGTGAGGGTGCGAGAGGAGAGGGGGGAGGGTTCCACATGAATAATTCCTGGACATTTGTTTTTCTAGGTCACTGTCACATTCTTAGCACCACATAAGGACTCTGACAGGTTCTAAATCTGACTGAGGCTTAGGAAAGTTTAAATTTATGATTTTATTTTCATTCAGTTCAGAGCTGTCTCTGAGAAGATCCACAGATGGAATTCTGAAACTAATTTAGATACTACAGGAGGAAGAGTGCCATAAGGAGTACCAGGGCTTTATAAAGCAGACAGGATTGCCTTCATTTCATTTACTTGCATGCACATGAGTCTGGTAAATTATTCTGGTGGGCCCCTGCCAAACCAAAGTGTGCACATACAGGGAAGAGTGCTGCCTGACACCTCACGGGCAATATAGGTAGGATTTAGAGGGGGATACACCTCACTGCATAGGTGGTGAACTTGGCAATGCCTAGTTCCAAGTAGGCACAAAACCTTTGATGGTTTAGTCTTAAGCTAACTCACCCACCTCATGAACCTAATATGTGGATGGATAGTTTTCTGTGATATATTATTTAGACTGCTGTGAGAAAAGTGTCAGAAAGTAAAAAACTAATTAAGGACAATGACAGAAAAAGCAAATAAAAAGATGCACTGATGTGTTAGGAGAAAGGGAGAACATACAGCACCAACTCCAACCTAGTAATGGAGCTGAAGCAGCAAAGCAAGAAAGAATTTTTAATAAAAAGAAGAACTGAGGTAGCTTTGGAGGACAAGGCAACATAATGTATGAGGAGCGTGGATAATGGATTTTCTTCTCTATTTGCCAATGTTTGACACAGTAATCACTTGCTTAATGTCTTCTTTTTGAAAGTTAAACCCCTAGAATTGTTGCATGAGGTTTTACAGCTAATTTCAGAAACCTGTATCGTGAGTGCTTATGTCTGAGCTAGTCCTTAGGTACCCTTTAGAGTCAGTGGGTGCCTACAAATAGGTGAGTGCTTATTCTGACACATCATCTGAGTCATCTGACCTATTTTAGATGTCTACTTTGGGATAAGAGAAAAAAGCCAGAAGGGTGCTTTTGTCTCCATGGTCCCGCAACAGCGTTTCAAGAGGAAGGTCAGACGCAGACACCTGCATTTAAACAGTGGAATCTCATGGGAGTGACAGTGACGAGAGCAACTGAAAGGAAATAATTAACAACTCTGACATGAGTGTTTCAAATTGCTCTGTGGGCTAATATTTGGCTTTGGAACAGAATTATAACCAGCACAAACAAGCCAAGACTTCATTTTCTGTTTTGCCCAGTCTGTGGCTGACATGTCCACGTGCTAAAGCGACCGTTACATCCATGCTATCAGTAGGGTAGGGGTGGTGGAGATAAACAAGTGTGGTGTTTCACCCAAGTCTTGTGAAACTATGGCCAAACTGAAGGCAAAGGAAAAAACCTCCTGAAAACCTCCAGCCTACTCAAATTATTTTGAAGCTTCAGTTGTTGGAAAGGGTTGCAGCAAGTAAGAAGTACTGAGGCTGGATGTCATACAAAGGAACTTAAAGACAGACATCTTCCTTTGTGAAGGCTCTTCAGAGCTGAGTTTCAGACTCAACACGGAGGGTGAGGAGGGGGTGATACTTCCCCATTTCACTGCTTTGCTCTTCTTCACAAAAGACTCCAGAATCTCAAGTTTCTGTATGAATAAAATCCTTCCAAGGACTGTCCAGACAAAATCCTCTAAGTCCTCAGAGGCTAATATGCATTTGAACTGTACCAGATGGTATTCTTTAATGATCTCTGCTCAGCTAGTACTGCATGGGTTAGAAGTAGTTCATAAAGTATAATGAAGAGCTCTAGATTCAATAATCAGCTTGCTATAACCTTGAGGCTTTGAGGTGTGAGACACTGTGAAATTCAGCAGGGCATGGGCTCTTATTTATCCTTTGCTAAGCCTCATTTACTACCTACATTAATGGCTTAATTAGCACATGTTAGCTATAGTGATCTGGAATATTTTTGTGAAATTTAACAGACAAAAAAAAAAGAAAAAAGCACTTCGTGTAGAATCTTTGTATGATCCCTTGTACTAAAATAAAATTT
>VXBZ01004704.1:432832-479272 GCA_013399135.1 Heliornis fulica | reverse complement strand
AGAAACAAAGATTAGGAATTGTAAACAAAAAAAAAAAAAAAAAAGAGAAGAAAAGAAAGAAAATAAGGAAAGAGAAGAAAAAAGAAAGAAGCTTATATATATATATATATAATGTAATATACTTGTGAGTAAAATTAACTGGAGGGCCTTCACTTTCCCAGGGTTGCTATGGCTTTGCTTCCCTTTGTGCCAGGTTTGCCTGTTGGTGGTTTCTCATGCTTAAGAAGAATAAACTGGAGTTTGCCATAGCCTCTATAAACTGGGCAGAGAGGTGCTGTGCCACCAGTTGAGTTTCATAAGGACTATCCACATAATCTTTTTAAAGGACTGTTTCGGAGGGGTAGTCCTGAAACAGATTTAAGATGATGCTTCTGTTTCCCCTCTCTGATGAGATGGCAGAGTCTTTGAAAGACTCAAAACCAGTTTCAGTCTAGATCTGGCAGGTATCAAGCATTTTTCATGTAATCCATAAAAAAGGCACTGTCCAGAGCTTCCATTGTGCAGCTGTTACTGGGCAGGAGAGATGCTGTGGTCCAGCCACCATGTAACCAAACACTCATCCTCATCCAGCACCTTATGCATGGATTTTGGCATCATATTAATGGCTGTGAATGAAAAAAAAACTGTGAAGGCATCTAGGGTGGTGAGTAACAAAATGTAGTACTTATGAAGACAGCTTAAAATTATTTATGATTTTAGAAAAAGAAAGAATTTTGGGGTTCACTAAAGTTTTTGGACTCATGGTGATGGTTACCATCCATACACGGGATATACACACAGGTGAGCCAAATTAATTTTATTTTTGAGCTCTTGCCTGAACTTTGTTGCTCAGATGGATCTAAAAATCAAAGAAGGCTTGTTTTTCTGCCACCATCCATTTAAGTTTTGGGATAATGCATGGATAACTTGAGCTGTACTTGCAAGATCTTGGAGAAATCGATTTCTTGTTTTGTTTCATCTGCACAGACTGTACGAATGACTCAATATCCTTGGCTCTATTTGGCTCAAAAATCCCCTTCCTGAACCTCTTCTTATGTAAGTAAACACATGATTTTTGGCAATATATTGCTGGCTTTGAAAGGCTGGAATGCCAGTAAATAAAAAGAACATCAGTAGGCTGAGAATGAATTTATGACCAAAAAGTGGTCTATCAGCACTATATGTTTACTATCACTAGAGCTGTGAGGGCATAAAATGAGACTTCGACACTTGTGCCAATTTGAGTGTGCCTGAATAATACAGTAATCCCTGGGGAGTGTAAGAGCCAAAGTAAGTGTCCTAATTAACCAGTGGCCTAACATAATAATCATGACTTCTTTAACCTTGTTCTGATCTTCAAATCTCATTGCAAGGGTGTCTTGCTGACAGTGGGTAAAAATTTTTGTTTCTAACAATTTTCCTTATTTTTAACTTTTAGTTGTGTATTGCCTCTCTTAGGTAATTGGTGCAATCACAACCAGCTATGCAATTAGGCCAAAGGGATGTGGTAATGAGTGTGTAATTTTGATGACAGCTATAAAAACCTTTACTGACCTATGTGTAAGAGCATTACAACACACATGCAGTAGAGAGCCTTGAAATTCCTGGCCATTATGAAAATCATGTCTCACAAAATAAAAACTGATGAGGCCACGGTAACCCCCCGCCACATTCTCACAAGCTTGGTTTGAAAAAGAAATCAGAACATTGCAAGTTACAGAGCTCAAAATAAACTTTCAGTCATGGTTTGATTGGCTGGTTCAGGGATAAGTCAAAGTTGTCTCTATGCACCCTTATTAGAGCAACATTCTGCTAGACTAGATCTTTTTATACCACTCTGCAAACTCGTTTTTACTGAGAAAAGCTGCCAACCAACTAATGTAGTTAGAGCCTTCGTATTATAACGTCAAGTGTGATGCAGCTGCAATAGCTGTGTGGCAGTTCAGACCCTTTTAGATCAGGACAGCATTTGTTCCTGACTCAAAAATACTCTTTAATAGTTTGGGGTTTTGTGTGTGTGTTTGGGATTTATTTATGAAGGGCCAGATTCCCCGATTCTGCTGTCAAATGGCTTCGTGGTTCCTTCTGAAGAGAGCTGAAGCTTATCTGTTGTAAAGAAAATCCCACTGTTGGCTCCAGCTCTTTTGCTCATTACAAACCCGGTTTGGTGGAAGACATCAGGTTTACTATCTGCAACAGCCATGTTGCTAAGAAGTGTTCCAAGAATTTTCTCTTGAAATCACATAGAAAGACTTAAAATTATTTCATTATTTTGAAACAAAAAGTATCTGACTTCTATTAAGTTGGTTTTTAACCCCCAAGCCCAAGACGTTAGCAATACTTCTGTCAAATACTCAAGTTGAGTTTCTCTCAATAAATATGAATACATCAGAATATCTCCTAGAAAAAGCCCAGTAAATTTGTAACTTCTGTAGTAATCACTGTTCAGGGAACAGCCCAGAGAGCTCTCAGAAGCCTTCAACTTCGCTTTATGCAATTGTACCCCTGGTTTGGAATGGTTCTAGGAATGATCAAACAGTACAGGTTTTGACACTAGTTACTTTTCACTAAATGCTCATCATGAGAAGCAAAAGTTAGAGAAATAATGTTAAAACAATTGCCAGAGACCTGTTAGAAAAAAAAAAAAATCAGAACACCTCACTTTGGACTCCAAGTGGCCTGTTGTCACAGGGACAAATACGAACGTCTGCGGGAGAACACATGGCACTTGCCAGCCAGCCCACACACTGTTTTTGTGCTGGCCGAGGTGTGAATTGCTGAATCACAGCAGCATAGAATCATTTAGGTTGAAAAAGACATTTAAGATCGAGTCCAACCTAGGATAACACCTAGCACTGCCAAGTCCACCACTAAACCATGTCCCTAAGCACCATGCCTACACACCTTTTAAATACCCCCAGGGATGGTGACTTCCTTGGGCAGACTGTTCCAGTGCTTTAAAACTGTTTTGGTGAATAATTTTTTCATAATATCAAATCTAAACCTTCTCTGGTACAACTTGAGGCTTTTTCCTCTTGTCCTATAACTTGATTCTTGGGAGAAGAGACCAACACCTACCTCATGACAACTTCTTTTCTGGTAGTTGTAGAGAGCAGTAAGGTCTCTCCAAAGCCTCCTTTTCTCCAGTCTAATCAGTCCCAGCTCCCTCAGCTGTTCTTCGTAAGACTTGTATTCTAGGACCTTCACCAGCTTTGATGCCCTTCTCCAGACACATTCCAGCACCTCCTTGTCCTTCTTGGAGTGAAGGGCCCAAAACAGAGCACAGTACTCAATGTGTGGTGTCACCTGTGCTGAGTACAGGGGGATGATCCCTGCCCTGGTCCTGCTGGTCACACCATTTGTGGTACAAGCTGGGATGCTGTTGGCCTTCTTGGCCACCTGGGGACACTTCTGGCTCATGTCCAGACAGCTTTTGACCAACACCCCAGGCCCTTTTTCCCAGGTCCCCCAGTCACTGTTTCCGAAGCCTGTAGTGCATCCTGGGGTCGTTGTGACCTGAGTGCCTGAACCAGCACTTGGCCTTGTTGAACCTCAACTGACCGATTCAGCCTGTCCAGATGCTTCTGTAGACCCTTACCTTGAACACACAAATTATCCTCCAAGTGACACTACATGACATGGAAGAACAGCTTTACAACATAGATGGCTCCAAATAGAGTCAAACCAAACTTGGTTATGTGGCAGTGACTATTGCTGGGTCCCTTTCCCAGCTACCCAGATACAAACAAGAACTGAAATAATAATTTCATGCTGTCTCATTCTATCAGGAATGAGTTTTACTCTGGGCACCTATGTTTTTTTTCCTTTCATTAGCAATAAATAAATAAATAAATGGATAGGCAGTGAGGTATACGTCTGTAGAAAATGTTCACAGACTAGGTCTCACTGAAACACACAGTGAGAGAGTTGATATGCTATCATGGTCACTTGAAAATATAATTCCAGCTGGTAACCATAGTTGCTAGTTTCCCAAGGTCATGTCTTCAAATGCCATGTTAGCACACATCAATGAATGCTTAAGCAATAAAATGGAATTAGGCCCTTTAGGCACTTGGTCCTGGATTTTAAAGCCATCTTCATCTGGCATAACCTAACATTGTTTTCCTCTGCTGCTAAATAACACAGCTCTCCCATGGGCAGAGAAAGAAGCCCTGCCTGCATCTTCTCCATGGTTGTTGGACACACCAGTAGTGTGTGGGGAGCTCCAGCAAACAGGATGTATGGTGGATGCTGCTGGGGTGAGACAGGAGCTTGCCCAGATGGAAACCACTCTAGAAGGAGATTGCCTGCCATGGGCACTACTCTTCCATCTGAGTCTCTATGTCCCAACCAACTTCTCCAAATCATTTCTATACCTTTTCTTGCATCCCAAAACATACACTAAAGTTTCAAGCTATTGTGCAGCCAATGAGGAACTGGCTACCTGGTCTGTCTTATGATGAAGTCTTGGATTAGCTATTGTGGTTCTGCCCCAAATGTTTGGCTACAACTGGGAACTCTGTTAAGTCTCTTGTTTGGGGCAGTACACTGGACATGAGATGTGCTCAGTTGCCAGCCTAGATTCTCCTCTGGGCTTTTACTCTGAGCTCACTCTGAAATAAACACACTTGGAAGAGACTTGACTCATCCTAAATTTTGAAGATTTAACCTATTGACTCATTCCTGATTGTAAAGTCAGTCGGGGAAAACAGCATCTTATATTTCAAATGTAAAATCCTCCTCCCCTCATCAGTAGAGGACACATTAAAAATAAAGCCCTCAGAATTGGATCTTGGCAGTTCAAGAGCACCCACTGTTTTCTTGCGGCTCTGGCAATTGCTTTCCAAGGAAACCTTTGCAATACAAGAGAATACAAACTAATTTACCATTTCGGAATTGCATAAGATTAGGTGTTTTACTGAAACAAACCACTGTTTTTTAACAGAGCTCAACTGCTATGCACTATATCAAGACTAGTAAATATGAGGTATGATACCAATGATTACCTGAATGTATGTGGGTGCTTAGCACAAGTGCTGAGTGACTGGTGGAAAAGTTGATTTGCTAAGCAAATGGCTTGAAAAAAATTAAACAACTGGGTGATTTAGTAAGCAATCTATAATTTTTCTTACCTTTTATTACACTTACAGTTATTTATATAATGCCTTACATTTTTGCTTTTCAGCATTTCCAGAAAAATAGTTACATTGGTTACATTTTGGGGTATTACTAATAATTACACAATCTGCCTCTTGACTGTATGACCACATGGAGCCTGTAATTCCAACTGCGTCAGGTTGAGGGTTTGGACCTCCACTAACAAGGAATTGATGACATTCAGTAGAAGTGCCTAAGGGGTGAAGGTCTATCTTATCTTTTTTTGAAGACTTCAATATGCATTAGGAAACCTGTTTTGCCAAAATCAGGAGCCCATAAAAATTTCGGGGACTGTTTTTTAGCCCTTCAGACAGGCACACAGAAATGCAAGCAAAAATTGTGACCTTGTAAAGAAATTAGGCCCTTTAGGCATGACTACAGCTATGGAGTAATTTTACTCTTAAGAGAGCATCAAGAAACTGCCCTCCCTCCCCCTGAAATAAACTTCTTGTCACTAAGCCAAATAATCCTACCTTTCACTGGCTACCCAATGCCAGGTTTTGATTTATGTCCCAGAACACACCCTGAATAAAAACCTTCTTCCCTTCCCTTATAAAGGTTGCCAGCTTTCTTTTATAGCTTTGCACTCAAGATGTGGTTGTAAATTTGAATTCCAAGCCATTTGCTCCAACTGTCTTTTTAACATTAACAAAAGAGTAGCAAGGAAAGAAACAAAATAAAAGAAACAGAACAAGCAACGCAAAGTAAAAGGACTCTAATGAAAGCAGTAACTTACTGTAGCTACTTTCACTATCGCTGGCATTAGAAGAAACATGTTCTGCAAGAACAGTACAGCAAATTAAAGAACATAACCAAGCACCACAGAGCTGCAGAAACTTAAAAGAACTGCCACAGTCATGCAAAGGTAGTTGTGCAAAGAGGAAATAAAAACTATGCAGTGACATCGCCTTAAAACTCAGATAATTTGCATCGGTAAATGAAAGCTTTCTCTCTTGTGGCACTTCAGAAAGAGACTAGATAATACATATCATGGAGAAGCCATGTTTTTGCCTGATGAGACAGTTAATTACATCTCAAATAACCTAATTTCAAAGTATGTTGTGGTCCATTTGCATCTGACTGTCTGTTTTGAGTAATTTCAAGAAACCAGAATGGCTGCTCGTACTATTCTGCACTATCAGTAACGTGCATCATTAATGCATCAGGGCTATTCCTGCTAAACTTCCTACTTGTGTCCATCTTTAGTCACCATGTGCTATCCCAAAGGGATAAAAAATTAACATGACAATGGGCTTGATATAAAATATTGTAACTCTATTTTACCACACCAGAATAAAGACAAAGCCAATGACAAAACTAAGGGGGAAAAAAGAGAAATCTTCATTCAGTCATTGTCTAGGCTCAGGATTTGAGCGATAGTATGAAAACTTTTACCAGACCCATCAGCCAGGATGGGTGAATGGGGTATAAGAACCATCATGATGTATTTGGCAAGCTGGGTGCCCTGTTTCTGTTACTGTATTATTTAAAGGACTAAGTTCTGTATCACATGAACTTGCTGTACCCAAACCGTAGTCAGCAGATTATTTATGGTCAGTCAGACCATACTAAATTGTCTCCAGGAGGTCTGCAGAACCATATTAAATGGTGGTTTAACAGTATCTCTGGTAAAAATACTGATTACTTTGTAACTTAAAGATCATTTGATAGTTGAAACTTTTCAGCTGGTCCAGGACATTTAGAAGCCAATGGTATAATAGCTGTATAGTGGGGAGCCCCCTGGGTTAAGGAGAAAGATGTTGAACGGACAATAATCTCCTGACCAACACCAAGAGTTAAAATTGGTTTAAAATTTGTCATTAAACGAATGGGCACATTAGACTGTGTGTGACACACAACACTCACCTGCAACTGTCTCTAAACATTCCCAGTGAAAGAAGAAACTCATAAAAGCCAAGAATCCCCCGGGATGAACCCAGAGTAGACCATGCTTGGATGCCATGAAAGATGGTGCCAAGGTGCTACGTTTCCCTCACATACCAATTGAATGGCTTATTGTTCATACAGAGGGACTGATGGGGTTACTGGAGCAGCTAAAATGAGAGGAGAAGCTTAAAAAACCCCCCTTGTATCTTGAAGAAAATAGTATATTGACTTTCAGGCTCTTCATAGTAAGTTAACAAGGGTTATCTAAAACCAATATGTTATACAGGACCCTGGAGAACTTTAATAAACAAGCAAAACATATCCTTCATAGTAAGAACTGTAATAAATGAAAAAGCATGTTTGAGTTGAATATTAGTGACATTTGGATGGGCAGGAATGTTTAAAGGTGTGCTGGTAATTGAAAGGTAGGTACAATAATAGTAGAAAAGCTAGAGCCTGTATAACATCTCTGCTACTTTTCCATAGCAATTTGTGGAATTCAGTTATCTCCTTTTAAAGGGTTGGATGTTTCGGAGATTGGTCTTTGGAAAGACAGATATTCAGGAGGGTTATCAGATCAGAAGTATTCTGATGCTCTTTAGGCAGGAAAAGATCTTCATTTGTTGCTAATAAGCTGCTATGACACTTAAAAGAGCAGAATAGTTACAATTCAGGTGGCAGCAACATCTGCTATCTATGAGTGACAAATCTAGTCTTGCAGAACTCTTCTTCACACAAGAGATGAAGCTTTCATCTTTAAATTACGAGCTTAAAGTATGGCTTAAAGTTAAACCACTAGAATGTCCCTTCAAGAAATTGGTCAGAAGCAGAATAATCACTAGAATTGTGTGCATGGATGTGCATTCCTGCAATTAAAAAGCACATACAGAACAGCAGGCGATGCAGTGTTAGCATTCACACAGATTTTGCTCCGATTACTTGTCTCTTAATAAAAAGAATAAGAACTGATGAAGAAGCAGCCAAACAACATGCAAGTGGAATTTTGTTTAAATGATTTAGCTCTGGACACAGAATGTAATTTATCTATTTATATAGAAATCAGCTGCAAATATTTCGCTCTATACAATTGTTTCCTGGTCTAGCTTTCGAGGAAGCAAAAGTGCCTCTGAATAATCATCTGGCACATTACACATTCTGCAATGCCAAGTCTCGAGGCAGGATTGCTGCATCAGAAAAAGAAACTGATTAAGGTTTCATGACAGGGAATAGGTTGCTAATGGTGAAATGGATCCAAAATTAACTTTGGAGAAGGCATGGTCTTCTCTAGCCTGCAAACGACTTCTTCCATGAATAACAAAGACTAATCTAAAATCCAGCAAAGGAACAAACACTCCCATGCAAAAAAGCTGAAAATGCAGAAGCAAGAGCATAAAATAATTTTCTATTGATCTCCTCAGGATGCGATCAAGTTAAAATGTTTAACTTTCCCTTTAGATGGAGAGGGAGGGAGGGATTGTTGCTGAAAAGAACATTCTGGGCAGCAAAACGAGTTCTAGGTATGCTTCTCTACAGCACTGCCATGATGGGAACAATAACATACTGTCAGAAACAAAAGCTGTTATTACAAAAGAAGTGAAAGTGTCTGCTCAATACACTGTATGTTATTTAATACCGTCATGCAGAACAAAACGATCGAAACATTTTTGATGCATTCACAGCTGGGTAACAAATAAAACTCTGTCTTGTGCATGCTAGGAGTGGAGGGTCCTCAGAGAAGGAACAGAAGCCAAAACAGAACAAAACAAAACAAAAAAAAAAAAGATTTACAGTGACCATTCCTGGGAACTTACTCAGAGTCTTTGTTCCATAACCGTCGTCACCTAATCCGGGGATGTCCTGCACGGAAGTCCCCAGAGAGAGCAATGAGAAAGGAAGAACAGCCGCAGAAGAGGAAGGAAGAAGTCAGTGGAGTTGAAATGGATACTACCATGACTGACCATGTTGATTGAGCAATCTGGATCCCTGCTTTTTCTTTCTGAAACAACTTTAGACCCATATTCTATGGGAATGCAGCCAATGAAAGAGGCAGTGACCATGATACATGGCTTTTGGAGCTGTGAGGGAGAAGGAACAATCAGGTAAATAAAGTCCCAGAAACTGTCCTCACCAGAAAAATTTAGGAGAAAATTATTAAGGAAATAAGTGAGTATTTGGGCTTGGATACAGCATATATTTTAACAATTCTGGTTCTCTATATAATTTAAACAGGCAGTAAATGCCATGGGAAGTACAGGTAGATGTTCCAAGATCTGATTTACTTCTTTACACCGTCAGCATGAATGCTTCATTTAATGTCAAACTTTCAGTGGAACTGCCTATGGCAATCAACTTGGAGAATGCCAAGGGCAAAAAAGAGATTAGAATGGACCTTTTAAACAGTATTAGTTTATTACTGTGAAAGAAATCACATTTGCATCCTTTTGAGGCAGTTCTGATCTGGGAATATTAAATCAGAGACAGGTTCGGATTTATGACAGGTGCCACTACAACTTCAAGGAGCCATGTTTGCTCTTGCAAATTTAAGGTCACTGTTTTAATTTTCTGTAAATGATGTTTCCAGGGAAGGAGGGACCAGCTGGATCCAAACTGCAGTCACACATTGGTCACAGTAGTAATACCTCTCCTGCCTGCCTACGACAGATATTTGCCTAGATGTGTGGGATACTGGTATCATGCGTGTCACCCATTTTTTGTGCCGCTGCATGTGACATCGTCTCCAAGAGGTTACTTACGTTCTGGATCACTTGTTTCCTGCTCACTCTGCTCCTTGCTCTTGTAGAATGGGAATTTTCGTGAAAAGATGAAGTTCTTTTTACGCTTGTCATTGAATGACTGTGAAGGAGAAAAGGCATGGGGCAAAAACAGGGACGTCTAATTGTTGTCACACTCATGCTGACAAAACAACTAGTTTGTAAAAGTGGAGAGAACTGTAGTGACTCAAATCAGTTCAAAGCAAGCGGCTGCAAAGAATCAGAGGTGATTGCTGTAAGGTCTGCAGGTTGAAGGCAAAGCCCCTGGAGACCAGATCGATTTGATTACAGAGGTCTCAAATCACAACCTTCAGCCCCTTTTTTAGAAAATACCATGTCTGTCCTCTTCAGATGAAGAGCTACAGATGGCTCAGCATGCTTTGAGATCAAGCCACTCATCTCTAATCAGAGCGGACTGAGCACAGAATTAATTAACTGGCTGAAAAGGAATAGGCTGTAAAAAGGGAAGTGGAAGCCTTTGATTTGCTTCTAATAGGGATGCGAATTCAACCCTGTGCCAATTAAATGAAATATTTTTTTTTCTGCTAACTGTGGACGATTTCATGGTGTTTTATTTGGCCTGTTAATTGAAAATTTTTTAAGTGTGTTTTAATGCTTTTTCTTGGCATAATTTAAGAAAAAATCCCTTTGCTTTATTTTATGCATGTACTTTTTACTCATTAGGTTCTTCTGGATATGCTTTTCATTTGATAGAGATGGTATTCTACTGGTAAGCGGTATTTCAGTGCACATTAAGTGCCATATATTGCTTTAATTCTTCCAATGGAGAATTGATATGGAAGAAATTGTTTTTCTTACATGTTAAAACCTTTGACTTTATAGACAGTCACAAAGGCACTACTTGGGATATCTATTTCATATACTATATGTAGGAGCCTCCTACATAATCAATTGAGAGAAGCCATTGTTTCCAGAGGGCACCTGTACAGAGGTGCAGATAGTACTTATATGATGTGATCTGTCTTGTCCATCAGATCCTACACTGAATATATAGAAAGCCCAGACACAGGACTTGGCAAGTGATCACCTCCAAGAGAGCAGAGACCTTCTCAAGTCATTTAAAAAACCCCATCATCTCATGTTTGTCATCACTCAAATGACATATAACCTGTATTTGGCTCTAATTTGGAAATGGGATGGATTTAGAATTTCAGAACATCATTAATTTTCTTACATTTTGGAAGCACAGCATAAAATGTGATTTAGAGTATGCATTTCTGAAACATGTGAAGTTAGGTACTGAATATCTCCATTCAAATAGTTGTCTACTTGTGTCACGGAAGTTTCATGCCACTTTTACATTTCAAGCATATTTAAAGTTCAGTAACTGAAAACAAAGGAAAAAAAATGCACATGTAGAATAAATGATCCATGAAAATCTCTCAAGAGTATGTAAACATTGAATGTGAAATTAATGTGGAGGTCATGCACAAATAATCCAGACAGCATGCAATTTCAAAACAAAGCAAATATGAAAAAAAAGCCAGAGAAAAAAACCCGCACATGAAGGATTAAAGTAATCTGTGGATGAAAAGAGGACTGACATGCACATTACATCACTTTAATGACCTAAAGGATATAATTAAATTAAAATGTGTTTTCTGTGATCATTTCTTTTATTTTTCCAAAGAAAGGAATTAGCATGTTAACATTTCCCATTGTGAAAATGTTGTTTGTCATGATTCATCCGAATTTGACATAGTAATAGTATAGGCATAACACTTCAGAAGGGAAAAAAACCGCATATATACACGATAGCACCTCAAAAACCAAAGGGGTTTTAGAATGACAATCACTTCATTACCAAATGCCATTTCACTTTGGAATTAAAGAGAATGTTATCAAATTGATAAATAAATATGCTGTGTTTCACAGAGATTATGCGAGAAGTAACACTTTTAAGTATTCTTTTTCAATTTTTTTTTCCCCAACAGTCTAGAACAAAAACTTCAGGAGTTCATTTTCACCAGAAAAACATTTTTTTTTCCAAGCTTATGCAAGATGTAACAGTATGTTCCAAACCTGACAGATATACTGCAGCATTATACAAACTGTATCTGCAATTTCAAATACTGGGTTGCCTGTCTAATAAGATACCATTCCATCTCAATTTGGACAATCAAAATCTGACAATTCATAGCAGGTGACTGTTTGTCCAACTGTGTCACTGCATTTACACTGGTGAAAAGCTGTCCCAAAACTAAAGCTCTTGGTTTATTAATATCCATAGGCAAATACATTTATGCATGTGTCAATAGATCTATAGATTAATCAATGTGTATATTCATGTTAATATACTATCAGAGTGTAGTCACAGGGTTTATATTTAATATAACAGAAACCTGTAAAGTAGTATAAAACACTAAAATGGCTCTGATCCTGCAAGCTTATAGAAATAATTAGTCCCTGGTACTAACCAAATGAGCTTACAAGTATTTGTTGTACATTAAGTGCGTGCTGCTTCACAAGCAGTCAAAGAGAAAAGCCTTGGTTTTGGTTTTGTATCCAATATAAATGTGATTAGGATCACAGTGATGGTGTCCACCTTAAGGATATGAAATCCTGCACACACCCAGCAAAATGCTTCATAGAAACATCACAATCTCTAACGTATAGAGATAAGGGGGTTGGCAGAGGGGAGAGGGAGACCCCCCCCACAGAATAAACCCATGGTTTTGGTGCACACATTGTGTTAATTTCAGATTTTCTTGTGCTGGAAGAGAAGCAGAGACCAACACTGAAAACATATATTCTATTTTAGGGTCAGGCACGTGAGGAGCAGTGGTAGGGTTAAACTGCAAAAGTTCAGACGAATGTTTGTGACTGATTTTTCAATTATAAAATGGAAACTGCTAAGACCTCTCGAATATTCCAGAGCCAGTTTTCACAGGGGCTCCCAGTGCTGTCAGAGAGCTGTGAAATAGCTGTAGGATAAATCAGAGATGTTTGGCAACATCTCTCAGCCCGATGCAAAAGTTGCATGCAGCTGGAATTGAAATTGTGATATCAAGTTTGGGCTTGATTAAACAGTATTGATGCAGGCCGAGTTTCTGAGGGTCAGTGACAAGGTGCCTGAAAATGGATTCCTCTATAAATCACAGTTTCTTTGCCATGAATACTTTAAAAATCTGTAATGGCAAATAGCTTGGGCTTTTTAGTCCCAGTGAAGGCCATGTGCAATAGGTGGCTTTTATACCACACTGATGTCGGTGCACACGGGCTGCCGCTAACCTCGGAAGCGGCCTTAGCAGGCACTTTATGTAGGCAAGTGCCCAAGACTAAAAAGCAAATGAAATTTTCAAGCACTGTTTGACAGTGAGGTCATTTGTCACAACCTCTGAATTGTGACCAAAAAAAGAGACATTTCTCAGAAATAAAAAAGGGCAGAAAAGCTTTCACTGATGTCCTGGCTTGAATTCTTGTTTGATATTACTTAAGCAGAGACTGTTTTGAAGAAGCCAGATAAATGTGCACTCTTGCTTGACCAAATATCCCTGCACGTCCCCAGTTATGTAAGTCTGGCTTCCACATACCAACCTTCCCTGATTGTGACAGACATTAGGACACTGTGTGTTTCTTCTTAAGAACTTCCTTTGGTATTTTTTGTGTGTCAACATCATTTTTGTATTCTAAATGCTTTTCCCTAGGTGAAGCAGGCATATATAAGTTACTCATCAGCTGTTAGGAGAGTGTTTTTTTAAAGGGCATTTTCATGTAACATTGAAGAAGCAATCCAGTTGCAAAATTCATTTTATGGTAGTAAACATCACAACGAGTAGTGCATCAGTAATTTGATAGCTGTACCACAGTGCAATAGGCAACCATATCATTGTTTACTTTGAGCTTCTTCCCAATTTTTTCCACAATGCAGCTGATCCAGCCCATACTGTTTATGCAGGTCTGCTTGTGATACAGGCTCTCCTCTTTACGCTTTGTAGAAGAGCCTTAGATGTTGGGAGATTTCCTTTAATTACATAATCAGAGAATGCTTTGGGTTAGAAAGGACCTCAAAGCCCATCTATCTCCAACCACCTGCCATGGGCAGGGACACCTTCACTAGAGCTGTTTTGCCCAAAGCCCCATCCAACCTGGCCCTGAATACTGCCAGGGATGAGACTTCCACAACCTCTCTCTTTTGATGCTCTAAAAGCATCTCTATCTTCTAAAAGCCATTAAACTCCCAAATACATTGGAAATATTTTATATTGCTATTCCGTTCAACCAATGTGAATCCTTAGTCATGAACTGGGAACCAGCTTTCAGGGATCACCTGAGGAAAAGCTGCTGTTCCAAAGCATTTGTGAAATTCTTTTATACAGGGTATAGATGAATTTCATTTAACATCTATTTTTAAGGCAGGTTTGAGCTAAATTACAGCTTAGTTTTTATATGACGTGATTCTCCTGTTTTGAGATTGGTCTAGCAGCGCATATGAGAAGTTAATTCATTTTACTGCTTTTCATCACCCATGGATGTTTTCTTTCTGATTCTTCTCCTTTAATACTTGCTAAATAATATATGCTAAGAAATTGTTAGTGGCAGCTCTAAGCCTGGTTGTATGGTGACCACACAGTATATTCTTTAAGACATATATCATTCTCAGTCTGACCACCCAGTTACATGCTGTCAAGCAAAACTTGCCAACTCCTCTGTTTTTTTTTTTACTGAGATGCAGGGGGAAGAGTGTCACTAATCTGTTAAAATCAATCCTAAATTTTCTGAGATACTGCAAGTATTTAGCAAAAGAAAAGTCCTGGGTTGCAGTAATTTCTAGATTTTTGGCACCATGATCTGTTTTGGTAAGTGAGAACAAATTGGGTGAGAAGCAGTTCAGATGAAGATTACTCTGCTTGCTTAGTCTTCCCATGAAGCTGCAGGGAGGTTTGGGTCATGGAAATCCAAAATGAAAAGGTACCAAACTCTGTGCTGGCTAGCTTCTCAAAGGCAGTGCTGTCTAGTGTTCATAAACATGAAGTTTTACTAATCTTCTTTCAAGACTGACAATGCCACTTGTCAGCCAGCAACTCAATTTTAATTCCTAACAAAATAAAAGCCAACAGAAACTACCAGGGTAACAGAAAGACTAATAGATGTTCAAGAAAGCACATAAAAGTGGTGTTTCCAATGTCTTTAGCTTGGTACAAGATACGAATCACACTAAAAAGGGAGCACTCATCTGTGCTAATTCGTGTTGCATCATGGTTGGCAGGATTGAACCGCCAATGTAAAAACCTCGTGTACGTGACAGCCAAGGTCATTTACAAGTATCTGAAAGTTGTACACAGAGAGAGTAGGAAGGATTTGTTCAAGCAGTAACACTGAAATTAATAGTGTGAAAATAAGAAAGGGCAAAGCTCCTTGACAGTGAAATCAATTTGGATGTAGAATAATCTGCCCCAAGGGAAGTGGAAAAGCCTAGATCATTTTTCACATTTAAAACAAATCTGCTAATCTTAAGTACTGTGGGGAATAACACTGCAGTGTTGTGAGAGAAGGGGGTGGAGAAGGGGAAAGAGCTAAACAATAAGCCTTTCCCAGCACTAATGCCTGAGTTTCAGTGGTGAGATGCTCACAGATCCATCATCACAGAGTTCTGCTGGGGTCTACCACAGGTTTTGACCTAGCTGGGGTCCCCACAGTCATATGGGCAGTGTGATGGTCCTCTTGTCCTTTCTCAAGGCTGTCTCTGGAGTTTGAAAGCATGATTGATATTTGGCAATGTTGTCTCAAATCTTTCTCTACTCCTTTTAAACTTTTCAGCAAGTAACTCGGTTGGAGTCGATGATTGCCATCACCTACTGATACCTCTGGGGGAACTTTGTGCATATGAACCTGTCTCAGAGACCTTTGTTCAAAAATGATGATGAAAGAGCCTTGGAGGTCAAGAGTGACATTGGTGTGCACTCAGAAAAGTTTTGGGACTGTCTGATCACTGCCACAGATTTTCCTACAGTGCCCACTGGAAGACCTTTATGAGCCTGATCTTCATTCCTCAGTTTTGATTGAATATTTTTTCGGGTTTTTTTTTTTTTTTTAACTGATTCCCAGTTGATTGCTTGTGCTTCTTTAGATTGGCTAATGAAATTGAGGGTTTTGGTCTCCTCTATGCAATCTTTTGAATTAATCTCACTAATAATGTTGCAGAAGGTGTTAGTTATCTGCTATTTTAAGAAAACCCAACTTACTCCTTTATCTCTATTTTTTGTGGAATCACTTATTTGTGCTACCAAGTGATGCATAAAATGGACCATTGCATCAACAACACAAGTTGCATGAAAAACCTTATTACTCTTGTTTTATATAATTTATTTTATATATTATATATTGTATTAGTGGAGGGAGATTTGTAATACCTACATGCCTTCAAACTATTCACTGAAAGATAACTGGAGCGGACATCTCTTGAAATGCCCTTTTGAGTTAAAGGAAGAGTGTTTGAGCTCAGAGGTGACTAGTGTAGCAGGCTGAACTATGGCAAAGATCTGTCTCAGAAGACAGTGAATCATACCAGGCTTGTGGTTTTAATTCAAAACATTGATTTATTTAAGCCTTACAGGTAAAATTTAAAAAAAAATAAAGGCATGGGCAAACAAAACCAAAGTCAGTCTCTAAAAGACTGGAGAGACATTTGCGTAGGAGGTGAAGTTCCTACATCTTCCATTAATGCACCTCACCCTACTAGTCTCACAGGTGGGATATCAAGTTAGATGGACTTTGGTTTGACCCTGTTGACAGTTCCTGTAATCCCTATAATCTCTCAAACATGGCTTGTGAGTCACTAAGTCAATCGCAACTGACCTGTTTGAATTTGAGCGAGCCAGAAATGATGTGAAATACAGAGTCTATATCATCTTGATGAGTGTTACTGCTTAACTCCACTGTTCTGGAGCTTTGTATAACATCTTACTGGAAGAAAACTTTCTTCTGGTTCTAATTTTTGGCAATAGAATCACAGACTGGTTTGGGTTGGAAGAGACCTCAAAGATCAACTAGTTCCAACCCCCTGCCATGGGCAGGGACATCAACTGAATCCGATACAAACATGCAAATTTCCTACCATTTATACCAGGGCATTGGACAACAAGCTATAAAAATAGCACACACATGAAGTTAAACCAGCAGAAATTTGTACTGAGAACAACTTAGAAAAAAACCCAATTCACTCTCAGCTGTAAACTTTGGTATTCTACCTTTGCTAGTGACATTTCACTGTGTTGTATCTAATCCATGTTGTAGTCCCTAACACTATGGTCACCTAAGAAAGACTATTATCTTATAAACAAACTTCACCTCTGTAAAACTCCCCCAGGTTCTTAAGGCATGCCAATTCCCTGCTACTGTGACATCAATCAAAACTGAAGACTCATTTGTTTTCCTTTACTTTTGGACTGTGACCTGGCCCAACAGGCACTATTATTAAATTATTGCATGTCTTTGTGGAGTGGCTCAAGATATCCAGGAGCAACAAGACACTGTATAGTTAAATTTTCCTGGCTATGTGCTGTTTTATCACGTGAATTTAATTTGATTACCTCAGCACGAGTGAACTGGATGCTGATGGCAGCATTTTTACTGTGTACCTGCAGAATTTTGCAGAGCAAAATGTGTTCAGCTCAAGGGGAATGGTCAGAGCAGTCCAATAACATGGAATTAGGGCAAAACAGAAGAGCAGCCAACGTCCACAGCCTGGCACCAGCTCAAGCTGTCTTGAAATGTGAAGACAGGATTGTGGAGGATGGAAAACTGAAGAAAGAGCAAAGGCAGCCGGACAAATGAGACACAGCTTTTCCTCTGACATGGAGAGAAGCCTCCTCCAAGCTGAACGATGCTGAGATCTGAATCTTCCATGACTTCCAGTGCTACTCCCATTTTTGGGGTCTTTTGCCAGGACTTAAAATTCAACAGAGAGAAAACTAGAAGCAAGACAACAACAAAGCCAGATGGAGAAGAGGAATTTACTTCTCTGTGCTGGGCAGTTTCACATCAAGGCTCCGGAGAGTGTCTTCAGACCTACTAATGCCCTGTGCCAAGGAAAAGTCCTTGTGCAGAAAATACCTCTACTCATCAATTTGCTTTTAATAATTTCCACCGGCTTTTTTTGACTTCTTACAAAAATCTACCTATAAGAACCAGTTGGTCAGGAATTCTTGCAATATGATTTCCCATCACATTTTTATCCTTGTCATTAATTTCAATTTTATCATAGATAAAGAATTCTTGAATGACTGGTAAAGAGTTACAACTAAAATCCAGTACTACAGAAACAATGGTTTTGTAAAAGATTTTATGTCAGTAATGGAGATACAAAACCAGATTTTTATGACTTGAAGGATTTCCAAATCTTACTTTAAGTGGCACAAATGAAAAATTGTTCTTATTCTCTGGTTACATCAAAGCAAATTTCAATCATTCTGAGATGGGGGACTGAAGAGTGAAATACTGATTCACAACTCTTGGAAATTAATGACATTCAGAATGATATTTCAAGTTCACAACTTAGAGGGGTTTTCTCTCAAGTAAAGATATCCAGAAACCTGCCCTGTCTTCATAGCAACAGTGTAATTCTTAGGGACACTGCAGGAGCTATATGGGCTGAGCAGAGGGCTTAACCCCATGCATTGCTTTGCCTGACCTAACCCAACCTAACCTGACCCAACCTAACATGACCTGACCTGACCTAACCTAGCCCAACCTGACCCAACCTAACGTGACCTGACCTAACCTGACCTGGCCTTACCAAAACCAACTATTCATATTATGTGCTTGGCAAAGTGGTACCAGAGGAATATATTCAGAATATCTGCTACAAATGCCTAGTTTATTCACTTCAGCTACTCATGCAAATACTAGTCCAAATGAAATGCTGAGCTGTCTAAGGCTTTAAAATGACATAGTTTCCTAAACTGCCTTCTTTAAAAGAAGGCCCTGTGGTTCTTAACATTTAGATTATCATGTCTGATCAAGATAAAGCAGATAAGGACTGGAAGCCCATGTCAAGCCTTAGCTTTAAGACCATAAACATGGCTCAATGTTTCCTAAAATGTCTGCTATGGATTTTAGAAGGTACCCATCTCTATATGTGCTCCTCAGACATTTTCCAGAACCTTATAAATAAATGCCTAATGGAAGCATATATTAGCTAGGAATTATCACCCTAAGCAAATTATTTTTAATATCAATGGGTATCTAATAATTGTTTGGCTCTGAGACAATAAAGCATTTTTGTTTTGAGCAAACTGCAATGTCTTTGTTGGGAGTGTTATTGAAGAGTCATTTTGTCTATACAGCCAAGGCCATACTGTGAACCATTCTGGATGACAGATGTTACTAGGGTGCTAAAATGTTATTAGGAATCAGATCACAGTGGAAATACTGTTTTTTTTTTGTGGGCCTGCCTAAAGTTTCACTTCAAATATCTCAAACAACTGAATTCATATTCTAATTTTTTACTCAACTTCGTGCCTTGCTCTTTTAATGTGACTGAAATCATACAATAGTCCTTAGCAAAAACTGCATAATGGGGCTCAGGTCATCACCTACAGCATTTAATAGGAAGGCTCTTTGTCTTCATCAGATTAGATACATGATGTAATGAAAGTAAAATAGAATACACAGTTCAGATGATAATGCAAGTGAAAGTAGCCCCAAGGAATGGAAAAAGATTTGGAAACTAGAATTTAATTACATGGCAAAGGCAGAATCACAAAATCACAGTTCAAAAGGACCTCAAAAGATCATCTAGTCCAACCCCCTGCTCGAGCAGGATCACCTAGATTAAACCACACAGGAACGTGTCCAGATTGGTCTTGAATGTCTCCAGAGAAGGAGACTCCACAACCTCTCTGGGCAACTTGGCCAAGGGCTCTGGCACACTCACAGAGAAAATATTTATCCTTCTGTTCACATGGAACTTCCTATGCTCCAGTTTGGACCCATTGCCCCTTGTTCCATCATTGACCAACATTACAAGAGCCTGGATCCATCCTCCTGACACTCATCCTTTACATGTTTATAAACATTAATGAGGTCACCCCTCAGTCTCCTCTTCTCCAAGCTGAAGAGACCCAGCTCCCTCAGCCTGTCCTCAGAAGGAAGATGTTCCACTTCATCATCTTGGTGGCCCTGTGCTGGACTGTTTCAAGAAGTTCTATGTCCTTCCTGAACTGAGGGGCCCAGAACTGGCCACAATACTCCAGGTGAGGTCTCACCAGGGCAGAGTAGAGGGAGAGAAGGACCTCTCTTGATCTACTAGCCACCCCCCTTCTAATACACCCAAGATGCCATTGGCCTTCTTGGCCACAAGGGCACACTGCTGGCTCATGGGCATCCTGCTGTCCCCCAGGACCCCCAGGTCCTTCTCACCTACGCGACTCTCCAACAGATCAGCCCTCAACCTATACTGGTGTTTGAGGTTAACATGGATTGACATTTTATTTGCCACAGTCAAAATAAAACCAAATTGGTAGTATAAGCCTTAGAGAATAAACAGTATCTTTTGCAGCCTCCTGCTAACAAATGCTGTTCAAAGAGTTGAAGAAGGGTAATCTGGATAATTTCAGACCAAACTGAAGTGTTTGCTCTCACAAAGTAAAGTAAATAGTATGTTCATCCTAGTTGTTTGCAATCTCATCTGGAATCACATCAATGTCTGCAGAACTAGTAGGTACAGTAAAATCCCACAGTCCCTGCCTGGTCTTTGTCAGGGTTATGCTGCTGCTTTGCCTGTACCCTACCGTGCATCTTGCTCATCTCACCTCATCCCACTGACATGACTTCCTGGCTTGCTTTTGGACCTGACTCATCACTATGGATGTCCTAGGAACTATGGGGCTGTGGGACAACCTTGGTTCTTGCCACTGGACTTGGTGTTTGTGCCTTGGGATTGCCCTGGACTTTATCTCTCATTGTGAGGCTGGTGTCACCCTTGGGTCCTGGTGGAGCAGCCATCTCCTGCTGCTCCCATCTTGCACTACATCCACCTGATTGTCCTCCAGCTGCCATCCTGGCTATCAGAGCTGGCTGCAGTTCCTTCTGCCCTCTGTAACCCAACGTTCTTAAAAATAGCAGTAAGTATAGAAATAGAACAACAACACTGCAGCTGCATTATTCACTGGCTGCTACTTAAAAACTACAGTAGTGGTAGGCTAGAAAAAATATAAAAGTGCTGCATTATGCAGGCAAGCACACACAGGCAGATTGCTCCCAGGCAGATTGCTCCCAGGCATATGTACTTCTGGTTTCTGAAGATTACAGCTACACAAGTCATCATTTTTCTAAGCAACAGTCAGAGTACCAGTTGGAGGCCAATTTATAGCGGAGCTAAGCATTTACTCCAGTAAGACTGCGTAGATTTCTTTGAAGGATGCCCCACAGGCAGCTGATCCCATTAAATAGTAACAAGAAATTAGAAAGACTGGGAGAACAGAGAAAAGTCAGGCTAGATTGGTAAGGAGGGATAAATCTAGCTGAGACCAAGAATAAAGAATATTTAATTGTATGTCAGTGCCTACGCCACCTTCACTAACCCTCCTCCAGATCATCCTTGCAGGTAGGTGTGTGCTGCTTAATTTATGTTCAACCTCTCTTCTTCTTAGTAAATCACTCCACCTATGATCCCACACATTTCAGTGTTTGACACTTCCATTATCTTCTACTCGGTGTCTGCCGCTATTTTCTGATCACCAAATTTAGAGGAGGGGGAGAAAAAAGGCAGTGGGCCCTCCTTTGCTTATTTCATACGTGTATACATGGACAATTAGACACCAACGGGGACAGAGATGCTACTCCCAGTCTGGTATGTCTCCCTTCAGTACCATTTTACTACTGACTGAATGGAACCCACCAGAGAGCATGTGTTACCGGGCTCTCCAAATCAGCAGCTAGCTCCACGAGGAAGATGAAGGTTTTCAAACACGCTCAGATTGCAGATTTTCCTCTGCTTCTATGATTTTCCCAGTACAAATCAGTTTAGGAAAACCATTTAGGAGGTCAAATGTTGTTAGGAGTGCAAAGTTGGTAAAAATCCATGGAATATGTGGAAAACTTTCTGATTATGGACTACAGAACTCTCTAAAAGAGGTGAAATTATGTGCCTAGAAATATTAGGCCTAGTTAAACACTGATACCTGTTAAAAACGATCTTCAAATGTCAGAGACAGGGGCCAGATAGTTTAATATATTTTAAACTCTATAATTTCTGAGCAGCAGGAATTAAGTTGGCATTACCTTCTTTTTTCTTTGCATTGATACACCTAGATCTACCATGGTGAGCCACTAGCATGGATAAAGACAAATAATCCAGTCTCCACATACATTGATAGAGAAACAAATAAGATTAGGCTTAAACTGCAGCAATTTTGCCATTTCTAACAGTGAGGAGAGCGAAGGCCTGGAGCAGCCTGGGAAGAATATGAAATCTTTGTTATGGCAGGTCTTTAGGTAGAGATCAGATAAATTTGTCAGACAGGAGGGATATACAGAAGACACCCTCAGGGCAGGAGGTGGACTTGGTGACCTCCCAAGGTTCCTTACAGATGAGTTTTTCTCTGATTTGATGATGAGGGCTGAAAATGACATGACTGTTTACAGCACAAATTGTTTGGAAATAGGTGGGTTGTTTTTTTTTTGTTTTTTTTTTTTTTCTCCAAATATTTAATAAGTTGTCATAATCTGTCCTATGTATCAAGTCCTGACAGACACTGGATTTTGACATTTGGAGCAGAGGTGCACTGAGTACACAGATGGTTTTATTTACGCCACAATATCAAGTTTCCTATCTCAGTTTTAGTTTTTTTTTTTCCTTTCATGCCTTGGTGCAGTGTTGCTAAAATGATAATAAAGCAAGTGGGTGACCTTAGATTGCAGGCAGGGCTATGGAAACTGTAAACAGAACCTGCTCATAAGAAATATTAAATGCTCTCCAGCTTCTGACTGTCACAATAAATACATTCAGAGGCATGTGAAGGGGCAGGCTGAGTGCCATGTAGGTGATCTGACTGGAATATGAAAAAAAACTGTGGATGATGAGCTAAGTGAATAGGAAAAAGACTAATGGCTAGAGATAGAGCAATATGGTGTGGGTCACAGCCCAGGACCTGCGCTGCTGGTGTGCCGCAGAGCTGTCAGGAGAGATTTTGGAGAGATGGGGCAGTCCCTTTTCTCTGCAGGCACCTTGTACCCATGTGGCACCCCGCTGGGCAGCCTCACTTGTCCACTACTCATGGACTGAACAAGCCCCCGTGCACCCTGACACACACATTAGACATAGAGAGGCTGCAAGAGGCATAACATGAACTGGAATTGGGCATTTGTCCATAAGACAATGTTCTGGAGTCACTGGCCAAATAAACTGTGAAATGAAAATCTGTATGATATAAAAAGCTGGTCTCTGAATAACACTAATTTTTATCTAAACTTTATCTGTTATTTTTATCTACACATTTATCTAAACTTTCAGCCTGGAGAAGAGAAGGCTCCGAGAAGACCTTAGAGCAGCCTTCCAGTACCTGGATGGGCTACAGAGCTGCTGGAGATGGACTATTTGCAAGGACATGTAACAGTAGGATAAGGGGTAATGGCTATAAACTGTAAGGTAGGTTTGGACTAGATATAAGGAAGAAATATTTCCCTGTGAGGGCAGTAAGGCCCTGGCACAGGTTGCCCAGAGAAGCTGTGGCTGCCCATGGATCCCTGGCAGTGTTCAAGGCCAGGTTGGATGGGGCTTTGGGCAACCTGAGCTAGTGGAGGGTGTCCCTGCCCATGGCAGGGGGGTGGAACTAGATGGGCTTTGAGGTCCCTTCCTGCCCAAACCAGTCTGTGATTATGCTTCAAGATAGAGGAATGCTACTCTGTGAAGAAGCAACACCCATGAATATTAGAAAGAAGTGAGATGTTGATAAAGGCCTTTTCAAGAGCTAGTTTCCTCTATGAAAATATTTTCAAGAGTCAGTCAAGAAAGAGTATATGATCTGACACAGAGAAAAGCAAAAGAAATGCTATTTTTGTCTCCTGAAAGACTGGTTGTAATTTCAATAGCTGAGAAAACAGCAGATTCCCGACTCATCTCTTTTCCCTCTGTAATATTTCCATCATCATTTGACATTCTCTTTGATTCAGTAAAAATCTGAAAAGCCCTCAATCACTGTGGGTTTTAGGCTTAGAAATAAAAAGGCTGTATTTTTCATGCTGAATCCTATAGTAGGGAGAATTACCAAGAGTCCAGCGTGGTGCTTTGGCAGACATATAACCCTGCTCACAGCTACTAACATGTTCTGCTCCTTTTGGCCCAAAGCTATCAGAAAATACTTGGGATGTGATCTTGAGTTCAATGTAGCCTAAAGCATACTTTTCATTTAAGTTTGTGCTCACATAACTCCTGTAGCTTCCTCCAGCATAAATATCAGATGTAAACCTCTGGGGCTGTTCTATAGTCCACTGATTATCCATAGCCCATTGGGACCCACAGAATGAGACAGCAACTGCTACGGAAACGGTAGCTGTGTTGTCTTGTCTTCATGGGTACTTTGTGTGTTTGAATCTTTAAGGTAGCCCCTGTCCTGGAAACTCTGCCTTCCGTGGCAGAAGCACAGAGCAGCCAGAGAGAACCAGAGGGTGGACCAGTTGATCCAGACACCTTCAGAAACGATTAGAAAAGCCGGTGAAGAAAATTACTACAGTTATATGAACCAAGCTAGAGACTGAAGTTGGTTAACTCAAGTGAAGCACAGCCTGGCTTAGTAAAACTCTGCTTTCCACCACTATTTGTATTCTTTCCTTATTACAAAGGTGTTGGCATCTCTTAACTAGTTTGATATCGTTAAAAATGCTAATAGGACCTGAGATTCTGATGATATCTGTGAACTTGGAGAAATAAGTTTCTTTCGGTCAAAATAAATGGAACATGAAAGAAAAGCATCCTTATGAGGTTAAACCAGAGACCTAGCTAGACCAGTAGCTATTTCTGAAGTTGTCAAAATAAAATTAAAAAAAAAACGTAAAAGAAAAAGCAGAAGAAAAAGGATCTTTCCCCTTTTATAACCTTTCCGCCTCTTGAAATCAACAATTAGTATTTCCTCAGCTACATGACAAAAAACATTGAAAGTTGTCATTGGATCCACTGCTTGCTAACTTATCTAATTTCTTTTTAACTTACTTATTTTTATACAATATCCTGTAATAATGATCATTGGAATTTAATTATGCATTGCACAGAAAGGTACTGTCCGGTGCTTTGAGACCAGTAAATTTCACTGCAGCTCTTAACTGTGATTCACAATGCCTGGCTTTGTATCCATCCTGATTTTATACTTTTATTTCACAAGCCATGGACTGGAGAAGTCCAATTAAATGAATTAAAAGTGATTCAAACATTATGAATTGCATTTAAAAATAATGCTGAACTAACTTTCTAAATAAAGCAATGCACCCATGTTTGGTTTGAAAAGGAGGAAATTTTGGTCCTTTGAAAGGATTATCCCTTAGCTATCCCTGCTACCAGATTTGTTTGCTCAGTGTTCTTACACACCTTTCTAGTGAGACACAAGAAGCCGATAAGCAACAAATCTCACACCATCTGTAATACTTTCTTTGCATTTTTTCTCTAGATTTGGGATTAAAAAAGAGGCATAAACAGATGAAAATGCACAGGAGTTTACAACTTCCAGAACAACTGGACAGTTCATATTTTAAATCGGAGAGAAAAGATATTTCAAAGGAATTTTGCCACTATCTCATAAAACATTTACCATGGATTTTTAGCTCCTAATTTTTTTTCTGTAGGGAAGGAAAGGTATAGAGCTTTCTAATACCTGAAGGGGCTTATAAAAAAGCTGGGGAAGAACTGTTCATGAGGGTATGGGGCAGTAGGATGTGGGGTGATGGTTTTAAACTAGAAAAGGGGAGATTTAGGTTGGATACTGGGAAAAAATTCTTCACTGAGAGGGTAGTAGATCACTTCAATGGGTTGTCCAAATGGATGGTGGGGGTCCTATCCCTGGAGATACTCAAGGTCAGGCTTGTTGGATCTCTGAGCAGCTTGATCAAGTGAAGATGTCCCTGCTCACTGCAGGGGGGCTGGACTAGATGGCCTTTAAAGGTCCTTTCCAACCTAATGCATCCTGTGATTCTGTAATTCTAAGATGCCTCAGGTAAAACCATAGCAGAATACACCTCTGTAAAAAAACCTCAAGCACTGTCTGCATTCGGTTCATCTCGTTAAAAAATGCTCCCATGCACATCTCCTGGCCAAATGTACAAGTATTACATGAAGAGCTCCCAATTTCACCTCCAAAGTAAATTAAGACCGTACCATTGCCCACACATCATGAACATGTGAGCACAAAGCTGCAGCACACACTCATAAGCCCACTGCTATAGGAATTTTAGCTTGACTTCACACAGAATAGCTCTCCTGGGGTTACTGTAGCCCTGTTTATCTGGACTACATGTCTACCAGATAGAAGAAGTGAAGCAGTCACTGTCATACAGGTTACACCTCTCTTTGAGCACTGACAGACAAAATGGGAATGCTGATCCCTAAAGTGCACGTACATATATGTGTACTCAAACATTTAATTTTACATGTTGATGCTTAATTTAACACTGAATGTTCTACCCTTGATCCTCTTTCAAACAAAAGCTTATGCTATCTTTTCCAAAAAAGCCTTGAAATTGTGGAATTGTTTATTTTTTTTTTTATAGACATAAGCTCATTTTAGCAGATACTAACAATAGAAAATGTGGTCCTAAAAGGGGTGTGATGGTCTTGGTCTGTAATTTCCTAAGCACTGTAACAAACATTGATGTGAGTGGCTGGAAGATAAATTCTACACTGACAACAAAAATGGAAAAACAATTTGGGGAATCAAGAGGTAATTAAACTCTTGACAGACTCACTTGAATAAGGACCATTAGTTATATGAATGAATTATTCCCCCGAGGCCTTGTTTATATACAGAAATAGACATTTAACAAGTGATTTCACTGGCAATACAAAACCTATTATCTCCCAAAATAAATAGCAACATTAATTTACAGGGTTGCAGAGAGTGGTCATTTCATACTAAAAGTGGGGTTTGGACTCCTGAAGAAATCCAATGAGATGAGTAAGTCCTTTCACAATGCAGTTTGTTACATGTTTTATACCAAGTTATCTGCATATGCAGATAATGTGCAGAAGATGAACTCTGATCCCACGTACGTTGTAAATCTGAAAAACTGTTTTGGGTCAGTGCAATTATTCTGTATTTCCACTGAACTCAGGAACTGTTCTGCAGAGGATAACAGAAGTATTTCCCAGTCTGAAATACTATTTTGCTGAGAGGCAGAGGCTTGGGACCCACTGTGCTAGGAACTGCATGTTCATGGCAAGAGGAACTTCTTACCCCACTGACTGTCTAAGTGGAAGGACAGAATAAACTGGGATAAAGGAACTATTATTAGTCCCATTACAGAGAGAAATGAAGCGAGAATAAAGAGATTAAGAATGGCAGAGGACCACAGAAACAACTGCACCACTTGGTTTTGTCCCTTGCTGGCACCTACATGTGACTGCGTCCTCTTATCACCTGGCTTTGGCCCTGCCTTGTGCTCCCTGCAGTCAAACAGGACTTTTTGCTGATGGTTTCTAAGCCCTGTCTCTCAGTTTGCCCACAGAAGCTCTCTGTAGTGATCCCCGTGTATGCCAACTGGACTGTTTTCAAAAATAAATCCCTGCAAATGTCAAGTATTTACTCCTGCTACAAATGCAAGCTACACTTCAGCAGAAAAATAGACCTCAACAGCCAGGACTGAGGGCATTTCTCCTGCTATAACTCTGCCCAGCCAGACGGCAATGTACAGGATATTAAACCTCAGGTTAATGGAAACCATTGGCTGTTGGGCACAACGGAGCGATGCTGCAGAGCGGTAACAGATAGTGCTGGTGGAAGGGAACTTGCTTGTTTTGTGTTGGCTGGCCCATTGTGCCTGCTGTGAAACACAACTGTGTTCAATGTCTGTCACAACGGTCAAAGCAGAAGAGAGTAACATAAATTTTGCATCTGGGACTTTTTAACTTTCAACTTTTTGTTTGAGATTTAACAGCTTTTGAAGCCAGGGAATTAACACTTCTTGCCCTATTTCATTAAATAATTATCATCTGCATTCGTTTTTAACTTCTTTTCTTCTTTATCCATCATTTAACTACAATCACAGCTGTAATAATGTCCTTAATTTCCTTAGCATCTTCCATTTAGGATGCACTCCCAGTCAGTATTACTATAAAAAAAGTTATTAGGAAGATTATGTCGTATTATACTGCTTTCTATATTTCACTATTCTCTAGGTCTTGGTTGCAACAATCTAAATATTGCTTATGTTGCTAAAATTTTCTCCACTCTGAAACATATAAAACCTCTACAAAGTTCAATTCCAAAAGGTTTCACTATTTACGTACCCCTTTGGCATCAATTACACCAGGTTTCGCGTTGAATTTCACCGTCTTCAAACGCGCACGCTCCTTTCTTTCAACTCTGGGGAAAAGAAAACACAAAGAAACACATGTTGATTATAGCTGTGTTTTGTGTGATATGCTTGATATCTGATATATCAAGGACACTGGTAGCTTATTATGCATAAATTAAGCATTTAAAGCAAATTCTATAAATTGGAAAGAGAGAGACATTGGATCAACTCCTTAGCCAAGCAGCAGCTTTCTGGCAAACATGGGATTGGCTTTGAGGAGCCTTGGTTGATGTACACCATGAGAACTGCACTCCCTGCCAACACACATGGGAGTGCTAAAAGCATGTTAAGGACAGATTTATCCTCTCTAATTCAAGCTGTCCAAAAATCAGGCAGTCAAGAGTTCTTCTGTGGTCAGAGGAATGAAACGAGGATAGAGAATAAGCTCCTCACCTTGCTGCTTTCAGATGTGCACTTTGCAATGGAGCAAGTTCCTCTCTGTGTGGGCACCTTTTTGTCTTCCTATAGAGGGAAATTTGATTCCCTAGCTTTCATAAATGATGAAGTTTTAGATCATCCAAGTAAGGTAAAATGAATCCCACCATTTCTAAAACTGTTTTCAAAAACCACTCTATGGTTCCAGAGTCATGAATTGCTTAAAAAATACCCTAAAATACTTTGCAGCTAGCTGAAAATCCCTTACCAAACAGCATGTGACACACAGTAGTAGTGAATGTTGTCTAAGCTTATGGCAAACACAAAGTAAAAAGGATGAGGTTTCACCTGATGGGTTGAGAAGGAATTGCAGGTGCTGGAAAGGGAGTCTTGCTATTTCCCATTGCTCCCAGCAGTGCCCCTCATTGCTCCCTTCTCCACAGCAGAAAAAAGTAACGAGTAATAAAAGTGAATAGGTTGTAATGATTTTAAAGATTTAATCAGCCATCTGAGATGATCCAGCAGCTAGTCTGGCTTTCTTTTCTCTTATGCTTCAGAGAAATCTTTGCTTTGAATCTCAAAGAAATCCAGAATTTACTAACTTGAGTTTGGAGGAGGAACCTAGAAGCTTTCCAGGGGCTAATGTGTGTTTGGGCAATCATTACAAAGCTACAACAGGTGAGGTTTAGGTTGGATGTTAGGAAGAGGTTCTTTCCTGAGAGGGTGCTCAGGCACTGGGACAGGCTCCCCAGGGGAGTGGTCCCAGCACCCAGCTGGACTGAGGTCAAGAAGCATCTGGACGACGCACTCAGTCCCCTGCTCTGACTGTCTGGCCCTTTGTGGAGCCAGTAGTTGGACCTGATGATCCCTATGGGTCCCTTCCAACTCAGGAGATTCTCTGATTCTCTGATTCTACGATAAGAAATGTGTCAGGTGTTTTAGGTTTTCTCAAATTGCCTCAAACCCATAAACCAGCATTGTCTGTGCACACACAGATTCTCTGCTCATAGCTTGGCAGAGCCCTTTGTAAATAATCCCTGTTTAAATCTCCAGATCTGCCGTAACAACTTCACGAAACCACAGATTTTTAAGGGTCTTGCCCTCAGATCAACTGAAATAATTTTGAATATGCTATTGCTGGGAATTTTGTCTCGCTTTAAAAATCTCATTTGCAAATGAATTTCAGATTTGTCTTCTGAAAGATGGAGATATGATATTTGTTATAATATTCAAGGGCAGAGAAACCTCCTTGAGGATTTATTACTTAAAAGTACACAGTTTTGCCAAAAAGAATGTTTCTGAGATGTAAAAATGCTCAGGGGCAGAAGAGCTATTTTCAGCTACTCTAAAACGCCTCGAAGTGGGTAGGGCTTATTTCAACCATGTCCTCCACAAACATCTGCAAGCAGATAGAAGGAGAAGAGATTGGGTTTTTTTGACTCCTTCCAGTGAAGACAGTGTGAGTGGGTAAGTTCTGGACACAAGGATAGGCAGGTTCAGATCATCAAATACTGTGCCCAAATAGCGCCCCATTTCACAGGGGGTTCTATGGGCTAATTCCGGTCTGGCCTCCTGAGCTGACCACCCATTAACAGGCGGTGAGCCCATCTTCAAGAGCAGTTTAATACAAATGAATCTAGTAAGTGTTCACCAAAACTGTCACGTGAGATGAACCAAAGTCCCAACAGGGAAGGCAAATGGGATATCTGCTTTGAAAGCTTAGTCCCAATCTTTGCTGAAAAACCTGAGCACGCAGCCCCCATGAACACACTGCCTGAGAGCCCAAACTGCAGTGTGGTATGACCCAGAACTTGGCTTAGCTTGAACAGCTCTGGAATTCATGGATTTAAACTTGAAATGCTCCAATGAAAAGCCTCAGAAGTTATTTGGTCCTTATATCCACAGCTTCAATGCAGACAGCTCAGGAGGAGAGGTGTTATATTGTATAACACAATGCCTCGAGTGTGAGAAAATGCTGAGATTGTCCTTGGCAGACAAAAAGATACCAGAATCATTTGGCAACAAGATGGAGAAATTAATTCTAAAGAAAATACAGTTCTAGTTTTTAATGCTTAATATGTTTAGTTAGCAAAGTAATACAGAAGAAGAATGTGTGGCATCTTATAAATTCATATCTTAGAATCAAGACTGTACAAACACGCTACCATCTCAGTACAGAGGCAAAAAGACATGGAAGGCATGCATAAAGGACAGAGTATTAGACAATTCAACATTTCTATTCCTAATTATTATGGATTGATATCCTGAATTACCATTATTCAATGAATAAGTGGTATTTTAAACACATTAGTAAAATTAAAATCCACTAGCATATTGAAATAGATGCGGTAAATGTTCTACTTCTGGAAAACTGTATAGCCTCAGTATATTTGGAAAGTTTATCATTACCAGATTTACATATGTAAATACAGAAATTTAAACTTTTAACACAGTATGCTTAAATAACTATGCTAAGAGTTAAAAATATTGAAAAAAATCTAAGGATTGAGTTCTCCCCTGTAACAAAATCAACCCCCATGAAACCAGCTGCAGAGACAAATCTAAAGCAAGGAAGAAGTTATTCATGTCCTTACCTTGACTAAAAGGGTCATTACTGTAAAAGTGACATTTACTACTTTTGCAAAATCATCTACAGAATCTATCCTCTGCTGACCCAAGTAAAAAAATCTGATCATCTACCTATAATTGAAACAGTAACTCTGTTTGTCTAAGATTAGGAATCACTCTAGGAAATATAAGTTCAATCCTACAAAATTACCTTCTAAAAGCTGAATACTTTATTTTTATTAGACAATAAATAGCTGGTAACAAAAGTTAGGATTTTTATATCTTCCAAATTGGTCCTGATATAACCCTTTTTTTCTAACTTTCTCAAATGACATTAAAATACATCCCTGCAAATATCTTGGTTTCTAAGCCTGGATAGTGAGAATACTTAGTTTCTCATTATTATTTTTTAAAAAAATACAAACTCTAGTCCTTTGTTAGAATGATAATTAACACAACATGTTTCCTTCTGTATGAGTGGGCTTATATATTTCCTGTTGAAACAGTGAATGCTGGTTACTATAGTTACAGGTTAAATTTAGAATAAATGCATTTCTCTCTAAGTGTGGAATATTCACATGGAAACAGCTCAAATGCAGCTTTCAAATTAAATCTATGTTATTAAAAACACATGAATAGTCTTAAACTTGCAGACAAAGTCCCTTGATAGTACCGGTAAGAAATGAAGACTTGAGGCTGTGTAATTGCCTAAATAGGATGGATGCCTTCTGAGAAAATAATTAGCTTAGATGAACACAGTATTCTACTTATTAATCTGTGTTAACATTTAAACTCATTCCAGTCCTGTCTAACTTCCTAAAATATCTGCTTTTAACTTCATTTCTTATTCAATGAGTAAAGAAATTTGGATATTAACCCCGAAGAGTGGATCTTACTTATGAAATCTGTCATAATTGCATTAGCAGCCATGGAGGCACCGCTGTTTTCTAGAGGCACAGCAGACAGACGAGGAGCTGCAGAAACATTCTGCATTGCTTTGGGAAGTATAGAAATTATGCCTTGAGTGCCATTAGTCCTCCAGACAAACATACCAAGAGCGTTCAGACATGCTCAGCATGCCAGCTGGATATTACATACATTTCATAATTGGGGACTGTGTTAAGGGTAGCACATGGTGTTGCCTCCCATCACAATTTTCTGGAGACCTTCCACGATGACACTGTTCTTGGTTACTTATAATTTAGTTAAACTGTAAACTTCCAAGCTGAAATTTCACGTGTCTCGGGGTGATTACGTTACACTTGCTGCCAAAAGTGCCAATGAAATGGGGTAGCTGTCAGAGGAAGGCTAGGATAGAATAAATAGTTTTTCCCAGGTTTTTAGAAGTCTCTCTACAGCTACTTGAAAGGAGGGTGTAGTGAGGTAGGGGTTGGCCTCTTCTCCCCAGTGACTGGCAATAGGACAAGAGGAAACGGTCTCAAGCTGCACAATGGGAAGTTCAGATTGGATATTAGGAAAAGTATCTTCACCGAAGAGAGGTGAAGCATTGGAACAGGCTGCCCAGGGAAGTGGTGGAGTCAACATCCCTGGGGTTGTTCAAAAAACGGGCAGACGAGGTGTTTTGGGCCATGGTTTAGTGGTTATGGTGGTGCAGGACTGATGGTTGGACTTGATCTTGAAGGACTTTTCCAACCTTGATTATTTTATGACTCTATGATTCTAAAGGATTGCAGCTTAGGTGCTCCACTGCCTTCACATTTGAGCTTGGACTTCAAATGTGGTGGGGGGTGCTCTGGTATAAGGAGCACACCTCTCTTTTTCTTAAAGTAATCAACCTGATATCTGAATGCCTGAAAAGAGTTGGTGTTCACATGGTCTGGAGAACTGGTAGAATTTAGGTTGGTTCATCAAAGGTTTAGTCTTTGTTGAGGTTGGTTGAAGTTCAGAACTGCAGTGAACCAAGACATTACCATTATTTCTTATCTGAGCTACTGGGAAACTTTTGCCATAGACAGAGCTAAAAAGGGAGCTAAATAAAAACGATAAAAAGTATTGAATAGCAGTTCTTTTAGCATCATTGACCCAACTCTTTAAAAATACATTTTTAAGAGGAGCACTAATTCAAACACTTCTGGTACTTTTTTTTGAATCTTCTGTTCTGCAATTGCTACATTTAAAAGAAAATAAACCTGACCCTCTTTCTCCCCAAGACAAAGGTGGTTTTAGGCACAAAAAGCCTTTTGCAGCAGCTAACACTGTGAATGCCTGAATAGCATATGAGTGTAAATTCTTTACAGAAAACCTACCATCCCTTGGATGGCATTTTGATCAACCAGCTGAGGGAATGGCTCTAAAAGGAAAAAATATTTCACTTTGAATTGAATCCATTTTTCATGCACCACTGCTCCACAGAAGAGGATTATGGAGAGAGTTGAGCAAAAAATGAAGTGAAGGGAGTGGATTCCCATCTGCCAAATTTGCGGAGGTCCAAATTTCCAACCTTGACTCACCTGATGCACACATTGCTCCCATGACCCTTTCTAATCATGTATCTTCTAGGCAGAGCTATGCCTAAGGGATGGAGGAAAGCACAGATAGGATTTCCAAAACTACTTCATTGCTCAAATCCCATTTTAAAAAGTGCCTGGGGGGGGTCACTAAAACTCAATGAGATTTCAAGAAATGTTTGAGACCAGCTACATCCAGCATTCAAATGTGACCTGGGAGCTGAAAAACTGACCCCCATGTGGAGACACCATCGCTTAGTGGTTGGACTTGATCTTTCATCCCAGCCTTCCACCTGCTCTCCTGCAGAAACACCGCTGCGTACAGTGAACTGGTGTAGGCCTCTCTGCGATCTGGGACAGCTGGAGTATGTCTTGTTACCCTCCTTTTCTCTTGAAATCCTTCTTGGTAGTAGACACCTCACAGTTCTCTATAANGGCCAGTGATAGAACAAGAGGAAATGGTTCCAAACTGGAACATAAAAAGTTCCATCTTAATATAAGGAGGAACTTTTTCACTGTGAGGGTGACAGATTACTGGAACAGGCTGCCCAGAGAGGTTGTGGAATCTTCTTTGGAGAAAGTCAAGCCCAATCTGGACACATTCCTGTGTGGTTTAATCTAGGTGATCCTGCTTGGGCAGGGGGTTGGTCTGGATGGTCTTTTGAGGTCTCTTTTGTGATTCTGTGATTTATTCTTCTCTTCTCTGCATAGCTAAAATTCTGGAGAGGTACACTGAAAATATACCTCATCATTTAGTTTTTCCTCCCCAGCAAGTTCAAGACCTCAGTTCTTTGGGATGCTGTTCTTTTCTGAATCCTCTTCTGAGGAGCTTATTACCAGTGCAGGACCCACCACACTCTAATGTCTGTTTCCCTTTGTGCACATGCTGCTATTGAAAATGGGTCTCTGGGATTTTTCAAAATGAGACTTTCAGTACTTTGTGTGCACTGCAAGCAAGGAGAAATCAAGCATAACTCCACCAGACATGACCTGTGATCCTCCGTCACTGGGGGTTAATGGACCACTGGGATTTTTTTCATTGCCTTTCTAAAAGCACTAATCATTTTTCACAGCTGAAATGTAAAATATCGAGTGAGACATGCTTTAATCTTCAATAACAGTGTTCATCACTGATGTAGAATACAGATGCAAACTGCAGATTGGTGTGAAGAATCAAATAAAACGGTTAGAGTAGCCTAATTTGCACAGATCTGGCACTGAGGTGTTCTGCAGAATGGAAGTTATCTCCAAATCCAGCATGAGAACAGTAGGAAGGGGATCATTCACAGAGAAGAATGCAACATAAGATGGATACTTGAAAGACCTCACAATATTTCACGTCTGTTAACGTGTTTCTTCCTGTCTGTCTTTGCCATTTCCAGGTCATCTGCATTATATTTGTTTTGCCTGCCCATCCAGTGAAAGATAAGTGAAAATAAATATTGCTATTTATAGACCAAATAGGCAAACTCAATCCCTAGTTTTTTATTGCTTTCATTCTGTGCACTGTTTGGTCTTGTTCATACGAGGTCTGAGCTTACCAATACATTCCCATTCTCAAAATTGTTTTTGAGCATTCCTGAAGTGGTATTTTTGCAACACAACATGTATTTTTCAGTAGGAGAGAGTCACCTCCAGTGACTTGCTTACAGAGAGCAGCTCAGCACCTGGTCAATATTTCATGAAAAGAGCAGAGCATTAGGAAGTGAATTCTCATAAAACTGTAGAACAAACTTAGACAGTTTAAAGACTGAAGGCTGTTTTCTTTTAGTATAAAAGTCTCCCATCACTGCAGGAGAATGGGAAGAGTTTTATATGTACAGGTACGCATCAATTTTGTTCCATATACATTTTTTTCCCTATTAGATCCGTAAGTATAGTCAGACAACTTTTAGACAAGGCTTTTATGATAATGCCATGTTAAAAGGTTTTATCATCTAAGGATTAAAGTTTTAAGGGATGTTTAGAAAGGTAGACAATTTATTGGAAAACATTAAGAATAAAACTCACTTGAGTGGATAAGCACGACCTTCTGACAAGCTGAGCAAAATAACAAATTTAAGTTGGCTTTTTGTCCATAGGGACTTCTGTGCTGGGAAAAACCTCTTGTTCTTTGTTCTTAAACGTTTGTGAAATGTTGGGGTTTATGTACTTTTCCCCCCATTTTGCTCTGAAAGCAGAGCGTGGTTAAATGTGTCTGTGGAGAGACTGTTGTTTATTTGAGAACACAAGGTACTTCAGGCTGGTACCATCATGCAGCTTGAACTGGTGGCACCAGAGATGCAGACTGCATAACCTTTTGCAATTAGATGTACTTGAACTATCTGAAAATGGTAATCTTAGAATGGTGTCCAGTCTGAGAGCAGTTTTTGTGGCTGAGTATCCTAAAGACAACAGAAAGATCAGTGTAACTCCTTCAATATTTTAGGACCAAAACCTCATTACCTGCAGCAGGAGTAGTAGTAGAAGTGATGAGAATTTAGGTATGGCTATTCTGGGGCACTTTGGGTGAAACTGCAGACTGACTAGCAGAGCCAAATCAAACAGATATACACATGTCACAGAAAATACTGAAGCTGGAGATTCATGAAGTGGGAGGTTGTGGTTGTGGGGGTCTTGCAGTGCAGGGGTGTTTCTGTGCACAGAGACTCGGCGAAGAGAAAGTGCAAAGAGGGTTGGTCTGGTAAACGATGCTGCAAACGATGATGCTACAGCAAATTAACATCTCTTTACTACTGAATTAGAGCAGCTGTCTAGGAATTTAATACACTCTAATTTATGCACATTGTTTTCATGCTTTTTGGTGATTTGCTTGAACTAATGTGTTTCCATGGGGAGAGAATCTTAGATATTGGCTGCTCAGCTTGCAACTGCCCTTTATGGGAAGATGAATTTGTTTGTTTATCTGGACAATAGGAAGGACAAAGAGGCAAATAACAATTCTTGGCATCAAAAGACTAGCATATGTAGAAGCTAAAATCTAAATTTATGCATGTATAGATCTAAATGTATTAAAATATAGTATAAATCTAATTCTCTTGATCAATCTAGTATAAATTAGCATTTTTTATGATAAAAGAGCAATTAACATACATAAACATAGTGCACAGAAAATACCATGGGCTTCCTACGACATTTGTACAGAACTGGTACTTGCCCCTTACCTTGGAGGCTCTGCCCAGCACAACAACTATGCCCTGCTCCCACCTCAGACATAGCTTGGCTGAATCTTTGTGGTGGATGTGGAACGAAGAGAAATTTGGCCTACAGTATTACTGCATCAACATTATACAATAGCAACTATTTGGTGACTGTTAAACCACAGCTGAAGTAGTTTGCAGTGTCTTATGCCAAAGCTCTATTGTTCCCAACATCAATATAATAGAATTTCACATCATCATGTTATAACATTAGATTTGGTTTCTACACAACTGGCAACTCAGCCCCATGGTTGAGGACAACAGCTGTAATCAGACAACAAATGACAGAATCTCAGAATGACTAGGTTGGAAAAGACCATCAAGATTATTGAGCCCATCCATACTTCTCCTCTCCTAAACCATATCCCTGAGCACCTCATCTACCCTGTTAAATACACCCAGGGGTGGTGACTCAACCACCTCCCTGGGCAGCCTGTTCCACATCTCTTTCACAATCTCTTTCACAACTCTTTCAGTGAAGAATTTCTCCCTGACATCTAATCTGAACCTCCCCTAGAGCAGCTTGAGGCTATTTCCCCTTGTCCTATCCCCTGTCACTTGGCTGAAGAGACCATCACCCACCTCTCTACAATCTCCTTTCAGGTCATTATAGGCAGTGATAAGGTCTCCCCTCAGCCTTCTTTTCTCCAGACTAAACAACCCCAGCTCCCTCAGCTGCTCCTTATAAGATTGGCCCTCCAGACCCTTCACCAGCCAGGCTGCCCTTCTCTGAACACTTTCCAGGACCTTGATGTCCTTCCTGTACATACTGAAGAACACACAAAATGCTGTTTTCAGATGTAGAAAGGGTTGCAATGACATTTCAGCACTGCAGGATACTGAGCATTTCTTTTTTGCCAATCCCCACTGAAGTCACTGGCTCAACAGTTCATTAGATTTGGTCCTTGCACAGATCAGTGGAGAAACATAGGGCCACCCTCATTTCTTTGTGCTGTGCCTTTCAGTAACCCTCCTCCAGCTTCAGTGCTACCCTCCAAAACTCCTCTTAAAGCCTGACTTTTAACAATCAACATGGTAAACAAGTCCACACTGAAATCTAATGTCAAATGTCAAATAGCTTTCAAACTCAATTACTGAATCACTAAAAGGTAAAGCCAAGTAATGTATCCAACATTTTTGAGAGAATAGTGAATGGCAGCTCCCCCGTAATTATAAATTATTTTTTCTTCTGGTATATCACATCATAGAAGTGAACAAGAGTACTGAGTCTCGATTTAGCATTCAAAGTTGCTTTTATCAGCTCATGCTAAACTGTCACTGTTTGATGTAAATAAAGATGTAAATAAAAAAGCAACCCAGATACAGTAAATTAGAATGAAACAGTGCCTTAAGGAAGAAATACAGGGTACTTGTTACAGCTTTGCATCTATACATACATGCAGCTATGTATCTGTAAACATACATGTAGATATTAAAACACCTCAGCGTAAAGTTGAAGGGGTCACTGGCTTTCTGAGCTATTCCATAATGATTTCACTTATTTAAAAGGCAGGAATAGTATATTGGCTGTTGCTGGACAAGAGGTAAGGGAGAAAACCAGATAGCTAAATGGCTCACCCTGGCACTAATAATCCCTGGGTTTGTACAGCCTTGTCCTCACCCACTAGGCAAAATATGTCTCAGTCTCATGGATAATATTCCTGCATATACACACAGGCAGAGGAAGACATCCAAGCACAACCCCAGAACCAAACCCCACCAAACCAATGCCTCAACAAAGTTGCAACACTAAAGAAAAGGAGCAGAAATGAATGGGGGATTGAAAAGTATAAGAGAAATATAAAATCTCTTTAATCCACAATGTCATGGGCAGCTCAGTTTGCAGGACAAGCCACAGCCCAATAAACAGATGCTCTCTTCCTCCTGTTCTATCTCAAGGCATATTTTACTGCTAGAAATGCAAATACTGTATTACATACAATGCAATGCTTAGAGATATAGTCCCATATAAGCTATGGGAGATATAACAGCCTGGAGTAATCAGATCAGATGACAATTTCCATGCTGTAGATGCCTACATTTAACCAAATGTAGGCATCTACAGCATGGACTACTCTGGTTTAGACCAAGCCTCTCGTAGCCAATAACCCACATTTCCAGAGGAAATTCAACTCTGAATGACTACATTTTGGCAAGTATGATGAGCTTTATCCTCTGCAGCTCAGCTCTGCATGCACTGATTGCTTATCCTCCCCTTGGGTGGTGTAAATGACCACAGAAGACACTGGCAAGAGCATATCAGTCTCACTGGGTCTGAGGGATCATCTGGAATCCACACAAAGGAAAAAACTTTTCAGTGCAATGGAAAAAATCACCTTGTATAATGGAAAGCTTTTGTGAAATAATAGCAATTTATAGGCTCTAACCAACCTATTTTCATCTTGCCTCCATTCTTTTTTTTCTCTTTCCCGCCCCCCCCCGCCTTTCTTTTTTCTCCCAGTGTTTCCTAAGACAACATCCCTTTCCTAGGCTGTGCTGTATATCTGACCTTGACTAGATAGCCACTATCTTGTCTCCTTCTTGAAAACATCCCTGTAGCTTCTCACAGTAGACACCACACTGCACGAGAGCTTTGTGTGCATAGCTCCCTCAGTGATAACCAAACAGGCTTTCCTCTTCTCCCACGTGAGACCCAACCATGTCATTACAACAGCATTAACTGTACCAATTAACAGCAGGCAAGTATTTTTTTCCAAGTGGAGAGGGACTGTTAATCAGGGACTGTTGGGACAGGACAAGGGATAATGGGTTTAAGCTAAAAAAGGGCAGATTCAGTTTAGATATTAGGAAGAAATCCTTCCCTGTGAGGGTGGTGAGGTCCTGGCACAGGTTGCCCAGAGAAGCTGTGGCTGCCCCTGGATCCCTGGCAGTGTTCAAAGCCAGGCTGGATGGGGCTTTGGGCAACCTGGGCTAGTGGAGGATGTCCCTGACCATGGCAGGGGATAACTAGATGGGCTCTGAGGTCCCTTCCAATCCAAAAATTTTGTGACACTATGACTATCTAGAGACTAAGTCTGTGCAATGGGCACACTTCTCACATCTTAAAAATTATCATGTATTTTTTACTTCTATCTATTACTCAATTCCAAAATTGTTTTTCACTGAAAATCCTGTTATGGTTGTTATTCAAATATCGTCATGATTAGAGAAAATAAGGTTCTTGCAGGGCTCATGTCAGCAAGGTATTTAATGGCCCTTCAGTTTACTTCTATGTGATTTAGAACAAGGAGTACCTTGAGGTCTATTAGCACCTGGGGCAGGTCTCTTGAAACAGCAGCAGGTGCTCTATGGACCATCAGACATCCCATTTTCCCACGATAAAAAATGAGCACAATGATTTTTATATTAATGTTAAAGCCAAAATAGCTAGGAATAGAAAGCTTGTATACAGTGCACTGGTCAAAGATGGGGTGTCTGAAAGAGGGAAAAGGATCTCTGCACAGGACTTAGCAGGGTTTGCTGTAAAGTGGATTTGAAGGGGGAAAGGGATAAAACCAGGATCTCTAGAGATAAACCTGAGGGCATAAACCAATATTGGAGAGATGGTCTGCTAGATCCATGTGCTAGAAACCATGGAAGTGCCTGAGAATAGTGATGGAGGAATTAGGGCTTCTCCCCTCACCAAGTAAGGTGGTGGGATTTTCACCAGTGCATGCAGCACAGGCAACAAACAGGAGGAGATGGAAGCAGGAATACTGTGATTTAGTTTCCATCATGGAAACACGGTGGGATGACTCACACAACTGAAGTGGGGTCGATGGATGACTAAACTCTTCAGGAAGGTTTAGGCAAGGAAAGAGAAGCAGTATGGTGGCCCTGTATGTTACCAAGTGTTTTGATTGTGTAGAGCTTAATGATGGTGACAGTAGGGTTGAGTGTTTATGGTTAAGAATTAGTGGGAAGGACAACAAGGCCGATATCATTGTGAAATGCTGTTATAGACCACCCAACCAGGAGGAAGGGGCAGATGAAATAGTCTATAAGCAGCTGAGAGAAGTCTTAGGGTTGCTAACTCTTGGTCTTGTGGGGGACTTCCACTTACCAGATGTCTGCTGGAAATACAGCATAATACAGCAGAGAGGGATCTGATCTTGGTGCCAGGGAAGGCTATGGAGCAGATCATCCTGTACATGCCATCACACAGCATGTACAGGACTACCAGGTGATCAGGCCCAGTCAGCACATGTTTAAGGGAGGCAGGTACCTGATCTCCTTCTATGACAAGGTGACCTGCTTAGAGGATGAGGGAAAGGCTGTGGTTGATGTCTGCCTGGACTTTATTGAAGTGTTTGATACTGTTTCCCACAGCATTCTCCTGGAGGGACTGGTGAGGCCAAACCTCTAGTGCTGTGTTCAGTTTCGGTCCCCTCACTACAAGAAGGACATTGAGGTGCTGGAATGTGTCCAGAGAACGGCAACAAAATGGTGAAGGGTCTTCAGAACAAGTCTTATGAAGAGCAGCTGAGGGAACTAGAGCTGTTTAATCTGTAGAAGAGGAGGCTGAGTAACCTTATTGCTATCAAAAACTACCCGAAAAGAGGCTGTAGCTGTGTGGGTGCTGGTTTTTTTTTAATCTGAAGCAGCAAGTGATATGATAGGAAATGGTCTCAAGTTGCACCAGGGGAGGTTTAGATTTGATATTAGGAAAGATTTCTTCACCAAAAGGGTTGTTATTCATTGGAACTGTCTGCCCAGGGAAGTGCTTGAGTCACCATCCCTGAGGGTACTTAAAAAGTCCTGTAGATGTGGTGCTCAGGGACAAGGTTTATCGGTGGACTTGGCAGTGTTAGGTTAACGGTTGGATTTAATGATCTTAAAGGTCTTTTCCAACCGAAATGATTCTGTGATTCTATGATTACTGCAAAAGAGAAATGTAATGTGGTTTGACAGATTTCATTTTCCTCCTGCCCTTGCAGTTCTTGACCTTTCTCAGAGCAACTATCAACAGAAGCAGAAAGTAATACTGATCTGTGAGGTATTTCTGATACTGTCAGAGACTTGTGGCCAATTTTACACAAGTACCTTGATGGAGTAAACAACACAAAGAATGAGAGAGATCCAGATGCCTGTTATCTCTCTGTCAGCATGCATCCATCACAGCTAAACAAAGACTCAGATTCAGCTTGGAGAGTGGTTCCTTCATTTCCATTATATTATATGAAAAATTTATATTATATGAAAAAATTACTGGGATATTGATTATCCATCAGTTTCCAGGCAGGCAGAGATTAGTTTAGCAGATTTGGAAGCCAAAGAGGACCATTATATAATTTAGCATCATTTTTTTACATCACACAGGCTGAGAAGTTTAATTCTATTACCCTTGCAAAAGAAAGACATACAGTCTTGATTTGAAAATGTCAAGACATTCATTACACCCCTCGGCAGTTTGATGCCATGGCTAATCACCCTGACATTACAACATGTGATCTACTACAAATTCAGAGTTAATTCCCAGACTTAGGTTCTGGTTATTCTTTTTTCTGCCAAAGATCCTTAGTATATGGTGTTCATTTCCCTTTCCCTCCTTTCTTTGTGAAGTTACTAATCCACTATAATTGAGTCACCTTTTGAGTTTCTCTTCAGTACAGTTAAACAGCCTGAACTTTTTTAATCTCACAGAGAAAATTGTTTCTTCAAACTCTTCAAATAATAACTCTGGGTTTCTCTCTCCTTTCCCTCTTTTTTTCAGGAGATTGTTGTGCCCTGCTTTTGGAATAAAATGGAATAGGTTACCATCATGGCAGAGGTAGGAGGCAGCACTCACCTTCTCTTGCTGGGTATAACTCCCATCTCCTCACTGTCCCCCTCCAAAGTGACCCTCCTCGCCTGCCACCATTCATCGTCGGAGGCGTTGATGACGTGAAGGATGTCTCCATACTTAAAGCTGAGCCCTTGGCTAGGGAGGCCACTGTCTTTGCTCTTGTCATAGTCAAACATGGCTCTGTGAGAGGAAATAAAGATATGATGGGAGATGATTAGATCAGCCTTGGGAACATTTACAACTCGTCATATTTTATGTTCATCTAATCCTTACTCCTTTCCAAAGGGAAAGGTATTGTTCGGAGGAAGAGTTTCCACTGTGAAGTTAATCTTTACAGAATATTTCTTTTTTTTTTTTTTTATTTTTTAAGAGAAACTGAGCAGTGAAGTATGGTACTTACTGTTTCACCTATAAGGAACAATCACATACCAGAGTATCAGGTAACCAAACCTGGTAGTCAGAAGCCCCTCCTGTCACCTTGCCAACAGCAATTTGTGGCTGTTGAGCTTGTCTTTTGTCACGCTTCCTGGTGCTCACACGTGGGGTGTCTGGCAGGCAGGGGTGTATTGGGAGGACTAAATGGAAAGGACTGATACAGCACAGGGCAATGATCTCCTTTGATTTGATCTCCTGGAGATTACAGCAGAGACCACAAAGATGATGAGGGGCCTGGAGCACCTCCCCTGTGAGGAAAGGCTGAGTGAGCTGGGGATGTTCAGCCTGGAGAAGAGAAGCCTGAGATGGGATCTCATCAATGTTTATCAATATCTGAAGTGTGGGAGACACAGGGAGATGGCCAACCTCTTCTCAGTGGCCTGTGGGGACAGGACAAGGGGCAATGGTCACGAGTTGGACCACAGGAGGTTCCACACCGATGTGAGAAAGAACTTCTTCACAGCGAGGGTGACAGAACACTGGAACAGGCTGCCCAGGGGGGTTGTGGAGTCTCCTTCTCTGGAGATATTCAAGACCCGTCTGGACACCGACCTGTGTGACCTGCTCTAGGGAACCTGCTTTGGTGGGGGGTTGGACTCCATGAGCTCTGGAGATCCCTTCCAACCCCACTATTCTGTGATACTGTGTGATTGTGTAATGCATTTCTTTAGATGAATGGCTGCACCTATCTTAGCATCTATTTGAGACCAGCAGTGTGCTTTTAAGGGGAATCACTTGATTATTCCCACTCAGTGGTGCTTTGGTTCATGTCCTGATGCTGTGTTAGGCTGCACAGATTGTGTTCCTGAAATCTGAAACTAAACTGAAAGATGCCCTGACCAGAGCAGCATAATCTGACACCCCTCTCCAGATGCAATCAGGGTACACACAACATCAAGGTCCATGTCCAGCCAGCACACCTGCACTGCAACATCTCCTCAAGCAGCCCTAGCTATTGCCTTTGATGTTGAAGATGTATTCCACCACTGTGAAGAGGACCTCAATCTTGGGTATATATGAAAAAGTCATATGTATTGGACATATATATATTAATATAGGACATATGTGTAAGTTTAGAGACTCCATAATCACAAATTGAGAGCTAGCTGTAAGGTACCTGAGTGTCAGACTGTGGCTGGGCACAGTTCAGCATGAACTGACTGTCTAAGTATTCAAAGCAGATCCTGGGAAAGACCTTCATCGTGCCCTGAGCTCTGTATTACAAGTTACAGTGATACCAGTTCTCAGCCTCTTCCAGTCCTACACCTGCCCCCTACATGAGCAACCTTCAGGGCAGACTTGCCCTGTTTCTCACGGGAAGGTCCAGCACAAGAAACCCAGAAAGGCTGGGCTGTACGTAGGTGCGGGTTGCTCGTAGGAGTTTCCTAACTGAAAATCCAGATCTTGGTTTCTTACAAGAAAAAATAAATGGGAATATTTTTCCTATGTGAATAGTGTTTAAAGATCATGCCTGTCAAGAAATGATGTTCATTTCCTATAGGGAAAATAATATGATTATAATCCTGACAACAGAAATTCTAGATCAGAGTAAAATCCCAAGAGGTGTTTAATAATTCCTTCTCCTCTATTGTCGGGAAAAAAGCCATGGCAATCTCTTCACTGGCAAACACTTCTGTGAGAAGGGTTTGATATAATTAATTGTTGTGCATTGTAGTGTAATTGCAGAAAATGATTATAGCAGTTTTATGGGTAGATTTAAAACACTTGATGCTACCTCTCATAATGAGGAGAACTTAAAAAAAAAGTTATCAGAGTTGTAACTATGCAACCAAAATAATTTAAAAGCTCTCGTAAGCACTCATTCTGCATGAAAGGTCTGGTTGAGGAGGAAGAAAAATGCTATTTGGAATACGTATTCTCTTAAAGAGTTCACAGTCATGTACTAACACCTTCAGAAAAGCCCAGATAATTCCCTTCTCTGAAGACCAAGACAATAAATAATCCTGCTGAATTTATGTAATCCATGAGTTTAGATATGCTTGTGACTTTTTGGTAAATGTTCTTGGACTGCACATAACCTTTGAAAAATTGCAATGGCTGAGCAGTGGAAATCCTTTAAAAACTTGGCTGTATCTCAGTAAAATATTACTTTCATAAAGGATTCTTATCAGCAGCAGCTCATCTGCTGCCTTTTCAAATAAGGCTTTCTGAGAGGACATAATGATACAGCAGCATATAAATCCAGAGGCAGCTAAGTATCATCAGTCACATTTTCTTAACAAATTAATGACACCCAATCTCTGCATAAATGGGGGTGCACACACAAACTGGCATACAACATATCCTGCTGGCGTTGCCCTTATCAGCGTGCAGTGGTCTGAGTTTTAATACTCTGTTGAACACCTGTTGTCTTAATAATCCATCAAGTAATTGTGCACCTTGCCATGGAAGCCTATTGACATCCCAAAGCCCTGGCCACACAGTTGGCAACTGTGCTGAATAATGGGCAGATGTGATACAATCCTGAAATCATACGTAATTAAATTACTCGAATGACAGTATCTTCTGTTGCAGAGAATATGCAAGACTCTCACATCCCAGCTGTAAAACTCATGCCAGACTGGAAATGCTTCACATTAGCAAGTTCTAAGATGAAAGGTGTGTTTCAAAAGTGAGGTAGTAGGAAGAAAGTAGGGCAGTGTTCTTTGTCCTTGAACAGATATTTGTACCTCAGAGCCCTTGTATTGACTTGAAATTAATGGCTGCCATCATGCTAACTGATGTTAGCAATGAATGCAGATGGCAACGCTTGCCACTGCCTTTCTTTGAGTGGAGTAATCATGTGCAATGCTAATTAAAGTGAGATTACAGATCCCAGACAACAGAATTTTTGAGCACAATTTTCACTGAGCTGAGAGATTTGGTGGGTGCATGCTCTATGGATGTTGAATGCTCCATTAAAAAATGAAAAGGATATGAGAGCTGACTTCAGATCTCTTTCCTAAACATTTTAAATTAAGAACTAAGTTTAAGTTGTTAACATAACTGTATTTAAGCTTGAAACTTTGGCAACATTGCTGGCTCTGTAAAACATACTTTAGCAAGTTGGCAGTTGGCCCAGTTATAAAACAAACGGAGCACATCACTCTAGGCATGTGTAAGTTAACATGACCAGGTAGCCAAGAAAGCTAATGGCATCTTGGTTTGTATCAACAGTGTGGTGAGTAGGACTAGGGGTCACTGTCCCCCTGCACCCAGCCCTGGTGAGGCCCCACCTGGAGTCCTGTGTTCAGGTTTGGGCCTCTCGCTACAGAAAAGACATTGAGGTGCTG
>VXBZ01004704.1:327128-432355 GCA_013399135.1 Heliornis fulica | reverse complement strand
CCAGGGATGGAGACTCCACCACCTCCCCGGGCACCGTGTTCCAGTGCCTGACAACCCTTTCTGGGAAGTTTTTCCTAATACCCAATCTAAAGCTCCCCTGGCATATCGCTTCATTTGTGTCCTCCTCTCCACTGTAAAAGGCAGGTGCATCCAAACTGTATCTGGGAATGGTCCCTGACCTATGCTGACGTTCAGGGGGAAATGTGGCAACCACGCTGCAGTGCCCTGGCATGGCTGACTGTGATAACATGGATGCTGCTAACACTGTCCCTCTCAGCCCAACTGCAGTAGTTAAAGTTGAGGGAATCAGCTTCGTGAAAAGCAGCAAGATCTTATAGATGGGAATAAAAGAAAGGAAAAAGGAAAAAAAAAGGAAAAAGAAAAGAAAGAGAAGAGTAAAAGAAGGGAAGGGAAGGGGCAGGAATCATGGTATCTTTGAGCTGTAGGTATTAAGTTAAACATCTTTTTTGATAACATTCAAATCTTTTTTGTTAAAACTATGTTGTTGTATTATACTCCTAATAAAAGCTCTTCTCCCAAACAGTCCCCTCCCACTCTTTCAGAGGGGGTGACAGTGTACAGCAGGATCTTCCCTAGCACAGGGGCTGTTCTGTAGCCTCGGGTCGTAGCAAGCAGCGACGTGGAGCTTCCCACACCTCACAAGGAGAGAGCAACTTTTTCATAAGCTCTACATGTAGGTTTTACCTTTTCTGCTTCTCCAGATAGAAACAAACTGGGAGAAGGTGAAAGTCTTTATTGACATGCCACTCTGTGAAAATTTAACCCTTTTAATTGCATTTAATTGTACTGCAACGGCTGCTTCCATCACAGCACTGCTGTGCTCTCCGTTGTAGCTATAGCAATGAATTGTGTTGGGGTTTCTTTCATTTTCTTCTACCGTTTTCTTCAAGCTGAGCCCACAAGTGGGTGGAAACACATCTATAACAGAGATTGCAGAGAAGACAGCTACGAAACTCGGGACCTAATTCTGACTCCAATGCTGGATTACTGACTAAAACCAGGCAAATGATTAAACCTCTGTGCAGTGGATTTTCTCATATGGAAAAAAATAGGGAAGGGGTAGGATAGCTGTGGAGAAGAAGGACATGACAAGATCTCTCTGTTATGATGATGCTATAAATCTTGATTTCTGAGATTCTCTGCTAAGAAAATTCTCAGAGAAAAGAGAAATATCCTTGAGTGGTGTAAATGCAGATACACTGGCAGACTGCAGAAGCGTGAGGACTGTTTACAGAACCTGAAGATCTCTCTTGCTAAATGTTGGCATTTCATAATCAACTAAATGGCAATGAGTGGCCTGTAAATTTATATGCAAAGTCCCATCTGTGCCAGCAGAAGAAAGCAATTTCAAAGATGCAAATAAAGCTGCCTCACAGCACCTGAAGTGTATCACATTGAGATTGCTGGCCACAGCGCAGTGACAGAGGAACTGAAGATTTGGGGGCTTTACACTGAAAATACAGATGCATTCAGCTGAACTATCTTGTTTGGGCTGTAAATACATCCGTTCCCGTGCCTTGCCGGGAAGACCACGAATACAACTAACTTACAAATGGTGTTTACAGCATTAGCTGAAGAAGTCAGGTTTCTCTGTTAAATCCCCTTTCCTGCCACAGGCTTAGCAAGATTGCTCACTTTCTGCAAGCGATTTTTCATTCTTGAAATGCTGATAACAACATATGTCATGGTGGGTGCCAGCAGGCTGCAATATATGGGACTGCACAACGAACCAATCTGCTTTTCCTTAAAGCTGACATAGCTTCTCCTGTGTCAAGCATTTCTTACTCTAGCTGCAAGAATAGGTGTCATTAGAAATAAAAAATTTACCACACAATGCAACTCAGCTTTTGGACATGCCTCAAACGCTGAAGTATTTGCACTAAGTGGAGGGAAAAAATGTGCCCCCATTTCAGTGGTCTTCAGGACGAGGAGGCTGCACTGTATGTTTGGCAGTATGTTACAGCTTGGCACTGGCAGTATTTTCATGTCAGTGTTTTGGGTGATGAATTTGGATGCTGTTGTGAAACGCTCGTCTCACGTTTTGCACTGATGTGTGTTCCTAAAAATGATTAAGAAGCACCCGAGCACAGTAATAAAACCTGTCAGGTTCTCTCCAAATGACTTCTGGTGATCACTTCTGAAGTCTAAAATAATACTGAGGAAACAAGACTGACGTGATGTTAAGCATTTGTGATATCCAGCTCATTTGAAATGTTTGCACCTTCTGCCTCAGTATGGTGTTTCCTAATTTCCTAAAGGTAGAGGGATTTCACCATACCTGGCACCTGAATAGTGCTCTTCACTATCATAGAATGTGTTTGGTTGGAAGGGACCTTTAAAGTCTATCTAGTCCAACCCCCTGCAGTAAGCAGGGACATCTTCACTAGATCAGGTTGCTCAGAGCCCCATCAAGCCTGACCTTGAATATCTCCAGGGATGGGACTTACATCACCTCTCTGGCCAACCTGGTCCTGTGATCTATTATCCCCAGAGTGAAGAATCTTTCCCTAATATCCAACCTAAATCTCCCCTTTTCTAGTTTAAAACCATCACCTGTCGGAAAAGAAGACGCTGGGAGACCGAAGGTAGTGAGCTACCTTTTATTGTCTCAACTACTTGCAGGAACTGCATATGATTTTATACTTTTTAGTTACATTACAGCAGTTTGAGTGTCAGTACACGATTGGATAACATCTTGTTTTTGCAAGTAGTGATTGGTTAGGCATTACGTAGGTTAGTATCTTCTGTTATGGCTTTTAATAACCTATCTGAGGGTCCAGGCACAGATGTTCAGCCTCCTGTTTTCATCTAGTGTTCAACCACCAGGTCACGTGGACCTGATAACACACATACTGTTCTGCTCACTCAGAACTTTGCTTCAGGCCAGAGATACTCTGCAGCATCGTGGCCTTGTACTGCTAGCTATTCCCCAACAATCACCCCTCGTCCTATCACTACTTGTCCTCATGAACAGTTCTTCCCCAGCTTTCTTATAGGCACTTCTCAGGTATTATTGTTCTCCTCAGAATGAGCATGAAATTTCACAATAAAACCCCCAACTTGTGAATGAGATTCAAATTTCACAACAAACTGGAAATTAATTTTTGACTGAGCTTGATCTGGCCTGAGGATTATGCACCAAAATTATGTGGAATCTGAAATTTCTTGGAGGTTTTTCTTTGGTTTTTTTTTTGTTTGTTTGTTTGTTTGTTTGTTTTTGGGGTTTTTTTTTCCTTCACATACAGTCAAAGTGAAGACTGTGTTACTGGTTTCTGTTTAAACAATCTGTGATATTTCTCAGTGCAGATTCCTGTGTTGTAGTATTTCAGATTATCCATATCCAGAAAGAAAAAAGTAAAGTCAAATTAGGTATACTTTAAACTCACAGGTAATTCATCTGAAATTACATCCAGTGGGTTGCACAGTTTGGCACAGGAGCCAAGGAATCATTCTGATTCTTAGTTTTAAAAGAAATAGCAACTTATTAATTGTACGAAGATATTATTTTTACCTTTTTTTTTCTCACAGGGAAAATAAAATAAAATAAAATAAAATAAAATAAAATAAACCCCAAATGTTTCTTTCAAAGGCAATGAAACATAAAGGAAATATCGTGACTCTGTAGTACAGCCAGTAGTCACTGCTCCCAAACGTGTCTTCCTTCTAATACAGAATACACTTCAAAAAAGCACTGATTTTCTAAAATAATTGCTCTACAATAGTTTTAAATATTACAATAGCTCTCAAGGATCTGCTTTGCTGGGTTTTTCAGGTAGCTGTCTCAGATATCCTGCATTAGCTTTCCCTTAGACCTAATCATGACCCGTATCCATTAGCAGCTTTTAAAATTATGTTGTGGCCAGGCTGCCCACAGAATTCATTGTGCTTCCAGTGCATTGTAACACAAAGGAAACTTTCAGCATATGAAAGAACCCCACCAATAACATAATTATTTCTACCGGCCAGATATATGATGGTTTATTTGTGGGTTTTTTTTGGGCAAGGATATTAGACATCTGTAGAAATAAAGTAAAAGAAAGCCCCCCTATGGAAAAACTATCTGCATGTATGATTTGAACCTAGTAGTGTAAAAAACAGTGGCAAGAGATGGACTGAACACAATGCCTCTAGTACTGAAAAATACCAAAAGAATTCAGATAATTATGGCAGCAAAATGGAATATTATATATTTTAGATTCATAGAATCACAAACCTCATTAGGTTGGAAGGGACCTTTAAAGGTCATCTACTCCAACCCCCCTGCAGTAATCATGGACATATTAATTAGATCAGGTTGCTCAGAGTCCCATTAAGCCTGACCTTGAATATCTCCAGGGATAGAGTCTCCACTACCTCTCTGGGCAATCTGTTCCTGTGATCTACCACCTTCAGAGTGAAGAATTTTTTCCTAAAAAAATATGGGGTTTTTTTTTCAAAAATTAACAAGTAATACCCAAGTATTGTCAGCCAGAATAAATCTGTTTATACTTTCAAACCAATTGAGATTAATTTTTAAAATATTCTCCAGATACTGAAAAAGTGCAGGCAAACAAAACTAGGAAAAAAGTACTAACAAGAAAGAACATTGGCTACTCTGTCTCCAGCAACAGAGGGCCTCTTTGAGAAGTCAAGATACTTGCTTGCAAGAGCTCTTTCTTGGTGTCTGCTTGGCCTTGAAAGACTCAGAAGTTGGTTTTGAAGTGCTATCGCATCGGCTGACTAAGTTCCTCTGAAATAATGAGGTGTTACATGAATACAGGAACTACACCATGGAAAACCACTGAAAATTATTATGGAAATTAATTCTCCTGCCTAATGTGGAGAAATGTGCTAGAACCATAAACTCTGCTGGATGCAAGCATTTGAGAAATCATAAAGTCCTTTTGTCTCTAGGCCAAAACTTGAATAGCTCATTAAGATTTTACTCAATCAGTGGGAGGTTGCTGATGGAGTGAGTCCTTTGTGTTTTAGCACAGATTCAACAGGAAGCAATGCAACTGATTTTTTGTTTTGACTTTGTCTCTTTTAAAGAAGAGTGATTTTGCAAAGACCTAAATTCTATCTAAGTTTAAAACTGTATTTTTTATGACAAAAAAGGTGAAGTGACTCTACATAAGCTCTGGTTCATGAGGCCAAACAGGAAATCTCTAAAGGCTTTGGGTTTACAATGTGTAACTCTATAGAAATCACTAGAAGTTGAACGATGCCAAAGGTTGGATCTGAACTGGGCTGAAATCTTCTAAATCCTAATGGAAGTAACACGGAAAGTTGCCTGAAAGAGACGAGATTCACTATTTGGTCAGCCAGTTCTGTCATAAGGAGGTTTATCCCAGTAAGTTTTACTCTGTGATGGGGTTGAACATTCTCCTGGTAGATGATGTTTCCCATAAAACTTTAGTTTTATGATTAGTTTTCCTTTTTGTCCCCTTTTCATGGAGAAAAGCTTGAAAATAAGGTGCCAGAATGGGCAAGAGCAAGAAAAACTGAGAGGGCAAACAAAAGTAATAATAGTCTTTGGTGTCACCTTGTCCATGTCAAAACATTGTGATTGTTTCTTCTTTTTAAAGGTTAGATTCCGTGGTTTCACCCTGTGTGTGGTTGTCTATCCTCTTTAGAAATGGACTTTGAAGAAAAAAGTGCTGATCAACCACTGCTACCAAAAATACTGAAGCACAGCAATATGTATTTTAATGGCTATTAAAGTTGCAGGAGGATGATGCTAAACTACTTAGCTTCTGTCCTTTAAATGCGAAATTAAGCCCATGCTGCGCTGAGCTGCCTGCAACTAGTCACTCCATGGCATTATGCACACCCTCCCTCCCTGGGACTCCTGGCTTTCACATCTGAAAAGCAGGATTAAGGGCAACATCAGAAGTTCCTGCATCCCATTTTATAGGTAAATTAAGCACGTTTGAGACGAAGTTTTATTGACTTTCAATGAAGATTAGACTTTGAATTGCTAAATCACTTTGAGAACGTTACCCTAAGCCTCTTTAAGATTGACAGAATTTGCCTTAAGCTGCTCTGAGGCTGACAAGATGAAGGTCTGGTACAGTAACAGAAGTCCTTTGATTCCTTGTTTTGGATGGTGCCAGGACCTAGGAAAAGCCATTTTTTCCCTTTACCATAAAGGAAGCTCAAATTTTTGATGGTTTGGTCCATAATGACACCTTCTTGTTCTGTGTCTCCAGATTTAAGCAAGGATGCTAAGCAACAGAACTAGGACCTTTCCTTTTTATTTCTTCATTTAAAATTAGTCTCACAGGAATAAAAAGCCTAAAAATAAATCCTCCAGGAAAACTTGTGGTCTTCTCCCTCTCCCTGCCTTGGAAAGTTTCTACATATACTGGTCTAAGTTTACCATGAACCCCTACTTAGCAATTAATTTTAGATGGAAAAAGCTTATCAAAAGCCATATGCTTAACTTAGGCTCCTAAAAGAATTTCTTTAGCACAGGAGTTATCTGACCAACTTGAAGCAGTTTACACATAGTTAAAGTGATGCACTGAGAATTAGATGTGCCATAACACATTGGATGTAGTAGAAAATAATGGGTGCAGTTTTTCTAATGATGATCATAGGCAAATATTTTCTATAAAATAGTTAATTTTTAAAAGAATGACTGCAAATTTCAGGGTGTAAAACTCAGTTTGAAACCTCACAAACTACTACAGTTTTCTAAAAACATTGAATAATGCCTTTGACAAAAAAGGGTTTTTAGCTGGGAAAGTTGTAGAAGAGACCAGTTTAACAAGCATATCTTTGTCTGTCACGTTCATCAGGGGATAATCCAAAAATGTTTTTATTTTATGTTGTTTTCTGACCTTAATGAGGCTTCCTAGAGAAGTGGTTGATGCCACCAGCATCTCAGTGTTTAAGATGCATTTGGACAGTGCCCTTACCAAAATGCATTAACTTATGTTCAGCCCTGAAGTGGTCAGGAACCTCCTTGTAGGTCCCTTCCAACTGAAATATTCTCTTTCAATTCTTCTTCTCCTCTCCTCTCCTCTCCACCTTCTTTTCTTCATACTGGGGGAAGAAAAGCCTCTTTAAGAATAGTAAACCTTGTCATTACAGGGACAGTGCCAGAGGAATGAGTAGCAAATCCCACTCTCCCAACAGAAGAATACATTGAAAACATGACAAGAACTTCTCTGAAAATCCAGCCCTTGACAGAAAATGGACTGTGTAGGACTAAGGGACAGTGCTGGACAACATTCACATTTGCATTAGTCAGGGACCATCACTAGTGGAGCTGCTCTGAATGAGTGGGAGAGGTCAGAATCTCAATAGGAGGATGGTGAGTGTTGGTGTAAGTGCAGAGAGGTTATGCAGTCATGGTGGGTGTTTGAAACTCAGGTGGACAAAGCCCTGAGCATCTTAATGTAATTCACAATTTGACTCCACTTTGAGAGCGGGGTTGGACATACAACCTCAGGATGGTCTCCACCAAGCTGAATTAGTCATGATTCTATCAGCCCAGAAGGAATCAAGTATAAAATATGTTCAGACACAGGTGTTTATCTTAGATCATATTAATCACTTCTGGGCATATCAATAATTTTTAATATATATTCTGTATAAAATGTGTCTGAGAGACAGCATATCCTGCAGTGGCTAAAAATCACTTTTCTTGATATACACAACCAAGGGTGGTGCAGAGAAGCTCAAGCCACATACAAGTTCAGGTGATGCTCTCCAGAACTGTGCACTGGTATGAATCCAACCTTGAAAGCCCTGTAAGCCAAGTTCAAGGTGTGCCTCGCCGTGGCTGATACCGCTGCACTGCAGTGATTGGGAGCTCGAGTGTGTCTGGTAGCTCAGCCATCTCTAGGCAGCGTAGGCACCGTCTGTGGGACTGTGGGCTCACAGCAGAGAGCTCTTTCCTTTGTTGGTATTTTGGGAAAACAAATTAGGTGCAATGCAGACATTATTAGAGGAATCTCAACTCCCTAGATAGTAAAAGAGAGCTAGGTACCAATGGGAAAGGAAGAATTCTGAGCATTTATGTTAAATGAGGAAAATTGATTGATATAGGTGGTGTGAACATTTCTCTGTTTCGATGTCCTGTTTCCCTGCTTGTAAAGTAAGAATACTTAGAGTATTGTGAAGTAAACTGCCATATCAATGACTGTGATGGGTAAATTAAACATAAAGGGTGAAATCTCTTTGATTTCAGTAGAAGGAAGCATCTATTGAAGCTACACATTATGTCAGAAAAGCCTGCAGTGTAAATTGCACTGTCATTTAGCATTTGCTTACACAGAAACTGTGCCCTTAAAATTATTTGAGTCGTACACAATAACAGAATAGAGCAGCAAAAATAAGTTCATTTTTTTTTGATTCTGACATCTTAGGGAGTCATGGAAAAACAACAAAGCAAGAATGAGAACAAACAAATGTCTCTGACCGAAGAGATGAGTTTTCTTTCACTTCACGTGGAACAGATTGTTTGAAATATTCATCATCAAGATGACCAATTCTTAGACTTTTAGCATTTCATAGACTCATCTGCAAGCTGTAGGAACTTTGTATTTGCTCACCCCCAACATGGAAACAGCAAGGCAATTTATTGGGTGATTTAAGGGCTCAGTAAGGATGGTCTGTTTGGGCAAGGCTGTGGTGTACATCAGAGAGGTCAGAGCATATGTGCCCTGTTTCTGTATGTCCCCCAATCTGCTGCTAACCACTGTCACAGAAAGGACACTTGCCTAGATGTACCTTTCTTCTAAGCCAAGGTATCCACAAAACAAAATCGATGTCACTTTTATACAGGAAAACAGAAGATGGGAAACAAACTGCCTGCACAACTTTCCTTAGTGCTGACAGGAGAAAGGACATGGAAATTTTTCAGTATTTAAAAAAAAGAACAAAGCAATTTGGATGGAAAGAAAGGAAAAATCAAGCACTTCAAATATCTGCAGGTGATGAATTATGCGAACTTTCAGCTTAAAGAGAATGAGGTCGAACTCTTCGTTTGCTGGCAGTCTTCCCTGCGTGTAGGGGATGAGTCTCCCCAGTCAGTCGGTGGAGGAAGAGGAATTCCCAGTGCCCAGGATCCTGCATCGGCAGCCCAGACATCTCAGGGTGCTGGTAAAACTCATCAGGGCCACCGAGGGACAATGACTGTGAAGTTGTGGAGTTTTGTATGTTTTTATCTCAGTGTTATTAGTTCTTGACCAGGGCTACCCTACATGTCCTTGGTTGAAAGCTGCTAAGGCACTGAGGAGAAGAGGACATACCCCTTCAAATCCTCTCACAGACAGGGTGTTAAATCTGGACAAAGTAAGGCTGTTTCAGCTGTAAGACATTATTAGCCGTTGACATACTCTTCTATCTTCTCAAATGTTTGTTGGAAGCTTGTGTAAGACCGACCTGAAGGAACTGGGACACTTAGTCCCCGCTGGAGCAGGAGGTGGGCACCAAGATAAAGCTGGTGGAAAGGAGTCCCTTCCAGCTCCAAATCACAGGCAGATACCAACAGGAGTCAGCTTCACATATATCTCTACCTTCTCTAGTTGGCTACTGTACGAATCCCAACTCTCAATGTACTTGCTGCCATGAATCTAACCCTTGGCAACTAATTCATCTCCCTGCAGCAAGCTGTCACCTTTTAGGCCCCAAAATCAGTCCTTGGGAGTTCTGTGCTTGGAGCTGGAGGCAATTTTGATGAACTACACACCTTTACCAAATGCTGGTGTCTGGGATCCTGCCTCTGTCTTTATAAAGTGAGGAGGGATGACATTTCACTGTCACAAAGGAGAATAGTGAGAGTAGCTATATTAAGGACAGTGCAGCATTCAGATACTAAATGCCAATTAAACAGGGCATTGGGGTGTAATGAGGAAGCTCAGGAAAGAAAAGGCCATAGCAATAAAGCTAAATGAATTATTTACAATCAACTTCAGGATGGGTTTAAGGATGAACCCACAGAAGAGCCTTTCAGACCTGTCAAATCAATGGAACCATCTGCACTTGATGTGTCAGTAGACAAAGTTTAATAAAAAAATCAATAAAATGAAGAGCAATAAATTACCAGGACAAGATGAATGACTGTAATGTGTGGAAGTGGAAAACACAAAGCCATTTTATTAAAGGGACACAAATAAATGTGTCTTGACTAATAGGTAGATCTACTTTACCTCTTTAGAGGAACAGGAAACTCATGAACCTCGAATATCACTTGGATTTTCAGAAAGGTTATGACAGACTTCCTAAGCAATAGATCATTAAATATAAATGATGCAGTGGACTAGGAGTGAAGGATTAGTAAATTATTAAAGGATAGCTTTCATTTTCACAACAGAGGGGTTCTCATAAGTGATCTAGAAAAGGTGGTGAAAAGTAAGGCAATAATATTTACTCAAGATACTGAACTGTCAAGGGGAGCAAACCCAAAAAAAGGCCTGAGGAAGACTTGTAAAATGATTTCAAAATATCAAGTGACTGGAATTCTTGATGAAACTCAATGTCAATAAATGCAGAGCAGGGCATGGGGAATATCAGCCCTTGGTAAATGTTCATGCTGATATACACTAGCTAAGCAATTACAATTATTCCCCAGAGAAGCATTTCTGGAGACTTTGCATTTTTTTCTAGGAAAACATGAATTCAGAGCTTTACAGTAGTGAAAAGAGCAAATTTGTCCCCCAATTTCAGTAAAAGAATAAAGAACCAAACAGAAATCATTGCTTTTATATCATGCTACAGACAACTACAAATTTCCACTTCAGTCAGTCCTGATCCCCTCATCCTGTGGAGGCCCTGGAAAAGTTAGAGAAGGAGCAAAGAGCCAGTAAGGGGGTACTTTTTCACAGGGATACATTACACAGACTAAGCCTTCTCAGCTTTAAAAAAGGTGATCAAATAGAAAGTAAACCAAAAGTTAATGAAATCACAAATTTCAGGGAAGAGGGAATACAGAAACTTTTTCACTGTTTTCATAATACAAGAAATGGAGGAAATTGTAATATAACCACCAGCAGGTAATATACAGTGTGCAAATAAACACTGGTTGATGTAGAGGCTGAAAACTTAAATGTGCCTAAAACCCCCAAAATTCCAAAGAAGAGAAAATTCCATCAAAGGCTAATTTTGTAATCCTGAAGCATTTGGTATGAGATACTATTTGAGACGGAATGGTGGGTGGGAAGGACCTTTGGTCTACCCGAGTCTGGTGGTGATGTTCACTTTCACACATTCACCCTACACCACTGTGGCTCAGCTTCAATCTGTGTAATAAGAAACAGAGATCTTTTTGCTAGTGACCACCTGCTTGAAAGATATTTTTATGTTTATGTCCTGCTGTATTTGTGGAAATCGACTACCAGATTCAAGCTGAAGCCCCACTGGTAGATGGGGCTGCCCACGCAGTACATAGCAGTACCCACTACTAGGGCAAATAATTTCCTTCAGGCCATACAAATCACTATCTGTATCTCTTTTGTTTCACTTAGTCTGTTGGGATATGAAAAGCACTAAGAGTTATATATGAATATGTTTGCTATTATCCAAACACTTCTTTTAGAAAAAGTCCTTCCTTTTCCTTTCTTATGATGGCTAGTATTAAAGGGATGGAGCACTTAATTTTTATGTGAAAGCCTTGGCACAGTTACTATAAGCTTGTAAAATCAAAATAGTTTAAATCAATTTATATAGTAGTATTCTGGGTAATCTCTTGCTCTTCCGCTACTGAGTAACGTTGCACAATTACACTGAACACAAGGATCAAAACCACATCATAGATCTAAGGGCTTCTTAAGCTACAGATCTAAGGACATCTTCCTTCTTCTTGAAACATAAGTTTTACTGACTGATTTGTTGTTTTCACAAAAAACTTTCTCTATTTAGTTACACAGTCTTACTGGTTCAAGGCTTACTGCATACAATAATAACAACACCTATCTGTATATATTTAGGTTTACAAGATAATGGACATTTATCTTCCTAACCTAGCACAGGCACACTAGGATTTTAACCAAACTGTTGAATACAGAATCACAGGACTGTAGGGGTTGGAAGCGACCTCCAGAGATCATCGAGTCCAACCCCCTGCCAAAGCAGGTTCCCTAGAGCAGGTCACACAGGTTGGTGTCCAGATGAGTCTTGAATGTCTCCAGAGAAGGAGACTCCACAAGCCCCCTCGGCAGCCTGTTCCAGTGCTCCATCACCCTCCCTGTGAAGAAGTTCTTTCTCACATTGGTGCGGACCCTCCTGTGGTCCGACTTGTGACCATTGTCCCTTGTCCTGTCCCCACAGGCCACTGAGAAGAGGTTGGACACTTCCTTAGGACATACATCTAATGTCCTCCTCCAGCACCACATTTCTTTTTGCAGTTAATCCAAGTATTCCTTATTTTTAGAGAAAATCTCCCACTGCAAATCTAGGTCCTTTTGCCTTAGGGTAAGGATATGAGCAGAAGCATAATTTCCTGGAAACTGTTTCTCAAACCTCATTAGATGTTTGGTTCTTTTTTTTTTTAATTTATATGGAAAACAAACTATTAAATTGGATGTTAAATAAATGCTGAAGCAGCAACACCTAAAGCAATGATTTAAGGAATATTTTTATATGATTACACCTCACAATAAACTAAATAAGACAATCATCATCATAATGTTCATGCATAAAATGTCTTGGTGGAAAAAGATGCTATGTATTCCCTAAAGATGTCTTTGTTCTTGTCTCTTGCTAAATGATTGACAAGGTAAAAAATGAAGAGATTAACTTCTAGCTGACAGGAAACAGTAACATAGGACTGTAATGATGGCACCCACGAGTGACATAGTGTCCTACTTATCTGCATTTTAAAGCAACAGTTGCTGGGTCTCTTGCAATGTTTGTAGAATTTTAAAGAGAAGCAAGATTAGAAACAACAGTGAATCTCTACTACAAAGGCCATGAAATTGGCCCTCACAAGGCAGAGGTTGAACAGCAGGTGTTTGGCATATGTGTAACAATTATACTGGGGTAGGGGAAGCAGCTCTTGTAACTCTTGATATCTATGTAAAAATACCCTGATATTTCTGTATCAACTTCACCCAGATATATGTTTTCCATGTCCACTCATTCTCCTCTAGTCTGAGACATTTGTCTTGAAGATCTTTTTGAATCTAGACACTTTTGCTAAAATAAGTTAATTATGAAAGGATGCAGAGTCCTTATTAGTTTTTATCTCTACACCAGAGAGTTCTCAGTCCTGTCAATGACTGAGCCCAGGGCTGCTTTGAGCCCATGGCACATCCTATGGCCTTCAGAAGTAATTAGTTTATGAATGTGGCACTCTTCATCGTCCAAGTGGCTGAAGTAGTGTGGACAATATGTCACAGCATGACATCAGATTAGTGTTGCCTGTCCTAAACAGGTAGCATGAGGCTGTATGGGGGTCTATGAGTGAGTTTGCAAGACTTTGTCATTCAAGGGGAATTGAAGCCAGTGATGTCTTGCTCATGATGCCCAAAAAAAATCTCTGGAGTGAACTGTCAAAAAAACAACTTACCCACATTTGCTCTTGAAGGGAACTAGTTAATTTGCTCCAAAAGAGAGCTTGGGAGTAAATGAGCAGTACAGTGTGAGCCATCAAGGCCTTGGGTGCAAACTGGGCTGCTAGAATATCTGATGACACAGTCATACCCAAAGAATTGTGCCACAGTAGCGTATTTTTAGGAATAACACAGTTTTGTCGGTGAGATACAGCCATATGCAACAGATCACATCACAGCAGCTGGAATTCCTATTTTAGAGTGAAATGAATTCATCAAGGCAAATGTGTCTCACAAACTAACTATGATATTTTTTTGCTAATCACTGATATTGTCTTTAAAATGTCCTGCCACTTTAAGGGTTTCTTTGGGAGAAAATGGTAGCTCTGAGAGCTCAACAGCAGCATGAAATTCCAGGCTGGCATGTGATTTGTTTTAGATGTAGCTATGACTGTGATTGTAATTGCCTTGGACCTTCTTGATGATCACTATTCAGAAAGCTTCAGATGATCCTAAAAATCAGCATCATTTCTAATCTTACCTCTTTGATAGTCACTTGAAGCATAGGGAGGTAAAAGGGTATTGAATACAGTCTACGATGAAACTTTTTGGAGACTTAAAAGTTACTTGAAGCTAAGAATACAACGCATAAGGACTATTTTTTTATTCCTAAAATGGACTTAGATGGATTTTAAGCACCAAGACCTTACTGCAAAATTCAGAGCTTCTACTCCCTTCAGTAGGCCAAGTGTTTTAGACCACATTTGGTCTCATATATTTATGAGGAGCTGGACGTCTCTCTCATTCCTGTGTGATTTAATCTAGGTGATCCTGCTCAGGCAGGAGGGGTAAACTGGATGATCCTTGAGGTCCCTTCCAACTCCTAACATTCTGTGATTCTGTGAAACATTTATGGAATTCACATTTCAAGCAGAGAAACATCCAGACTTCATTTAAACACTTAAAGGGGTCAATCTTATTATGTTTTGAATATGCCTAACAAACACACACAAAAGCGAATGGAGAAAGAACAGAATAGGAAAGTCTAACCCCATTCAAGAGCACACTACCTTGGGTATGGGAAATTCAAGGGTTTTCCACATCACTGACTGAGGAAATGAGAGCCATAAATGCAATTCCATCACCAGAGTGAAGGGATTCAAAGACAGAACTGTCTTGTTTCTATGAAGTGACCCAACAACCAGGTTGCCACTAATGGACGTTTTCCACTCTCTCCCTTGAAAGGGCTGGGTGACAAAGGTGTCACAAAGGTGAAAGTTCAGGAGAAAGAAGTCAATGGGAACCTCTGAACAGGAGGCTAAGGAATGCGGTGGGAATGAGCTGTCCTGACTGCCCTCAGAGATTCTAGGTTGGCTTTGACTGAAACCGCAGCAATGCAGAGAAAAGGAATATGCACCTGCCAGGGTGTATTGTGATATGTGAGGAACACCAACATCACCATCATCTCTTCCTCTTACATTTTGAACAGACACTGCTGCTCAGTGAAGTGCCTATCCTCACTTGTACAAAGATGGGCTGACATTCCCAGAGGACTTGGTACCTAATACAAAGACTCTGCCAGGCTTTCAGCAAGAGTGGGGAGTTCAGACCTATTCTAGCATTTAGAATTTCCTCCAAGCTAAATCCAGGCAGAGCGACTGAGCCCACCCCTGAGGTGTTGCTGGCCTCTGTAAGACAGCTCCATCAAGGAAGCACTGGGCCAAACTTGCTGCTCAGTGCAGCAAAACTGCATTCCCTACTCAACACTTCCATGTACTGTATGCAGGATTTATGTAACTAAGCTAAGGCACCTTGGATCACCCTCTATAAACCATGTTTTATGCAGTGCTGTGATGCCAAAGCTGGGCTTCTGTAGTTCATAATCTGTCCTGAAAGATGTGTGTACTCCTATCAGTTCTACAGGTAATATTGGAGTCATCTATGCTCACTGCCTCTGCATCCTCACCCTGCTGCATTGGTTATCCCTACAAGCAACCTTGGAAAATGATTGTAAGAAAGTCAGTACCAAGTTTCTCCCACCCCTGATTTTTATACAGGCTTCCAAATTCTCTACTCTGAACAAAAAGCCTATTCTAGAGACACTGAAACTATTCAGTATGGAGAGTGTTGGTTCAAGGTCTGACCCATTTTGTATTGACTCGAGGGAGAACAAGACTGTGCCATGTTGCTGAATGGCAACATCAATTCCTTAAACACTGCGCAGTGAGATCAATGAAAATAAATCAATACATCACTTTAAAAATGGTGTCATGAAAAGAAGTCTCATAGGCTTTCTCTTAAGAGATAAAAGAGGTGAACAGCGTTTGCTGCAAACACAATAAACCAAGTACTGGGAAAGTCCTACAAAAACACATTAACCTCCTTCGCAGACTGTCACCAAATGGGATTATCTCAGAGCTCACTTACTCTGCTGCCTGCCATGAAGAGGAGCAGCTCATCCCTGAGTTTTACTAAACAAAACCTAGAGGTTTACCAAATGAAATGAGATTATCTTCTGCCTATAGAGCGTAAGGAGAAGGATGAGAATAGGATTTAAAATAAGGTGACACCGTAGCAGTGAAAAGATTTATGTTATTAGGAAGGTCTGGGGAAGCCTGAAAAAAATCAGAACATTAAAACACAGGGAATGCCACACTACCATGGCTTGTAAAAATGTAAACATTCATTCATTCCCAGTTAACATGAATCTGAAAGGAGCGCTGCTGAAATAGCATTATTTGGATCATTCTATTAGGTGTAGAGATATGTTTTCAAATAGCTAAAATTCTTCTGTTCCCTTCATCCCACTTAATTAACTATGAGGGGTGTTTTGTGTCAAAAGAAGACAGGCTGGAAGCAGAAGGCACTCATGACGGTTTATGTTAAACTATGGTTTAACTGATGTCTTACAAAGTTTGAGAAATGGCCAGATTACTGAGTGGATGAGAATTGATAGTGATACTCAGTTATACCAAAGTGAATTGTGATGTTCTTCAACTGCACAGAATTCTTAGAGCACTAAAATACATCATTGATAAAGGTGTATTTTTTTCAATTACCATTTTATTTGCATATTGATGCAAGGGTCTGAACGGAGTAATCCTTTTGAGAAGTGTAATCCCATTCTATCTGAAACACAACAGCAACTGAATCCAAATGAAGCTGGAAACATTACTCTGAAGTACACAACCGGACTGCAAGAGTGGAAATGTATGTCAAGAGACAGACTATCATTTCAAAACCCTGCCCTGGGGAACAAGCACTGAACAGCGGAGTCTCGCTCATTTGCTTCTCGCTCAACCCCCAAAAATAACAGATGTCTGTCTGTGAAACTAGGTTTGGGCATTACAGCCTGAGCCTTAGACAAACAAAATCCCATCCCCTTCAGTCTGAGCTCCAGACAGACAGAAGCATGGCCATGAAGGGTTGAAAGATGTGAAACGTGATGACTGCAGCTGTGCTACTGAAGTAATGAAGTGATTAAAAGTACGACTGATGAGCTCCCAGATAATGGATTAATAAGAATGACGCCTGTGGTTCATCAAAGTGCTAATGGAAATCTACACAAGGTACCTGTGGTGTACTGTGGAGAAGGATGTGGAGACTGGGAACTATCCAAATACAGCATTAGAGAGACAGAGCAGACAGCACAAGAACAGAACAGCGTGATGTTACTCGTTTAGGCTCACATGTATATTTCATGTATGTTAACCAATTAGAACATGAAAAAGGCATGATGGAAAATAATTTACTGAAGACCATGATTTAATCTATAGAGAACAGATAACACATAAATACAAGAAAGATGCAGCTTGAACTTGTTTTGAAATGCAAGCTACTACACAGATGCTACTGTGTGATGTTTGATCATTGGCAACCCGTGTTATATGCAAAAATGCAGTATTCAGGGGTGGACACAAGGCTGCAAGGGTAGAACTTAGAGATGTTGCCCGGGCCTATAAGGGATGGTTTCAGGAAAGCCAAAGCTCTGCTTGAGTTGGGGCTTGTCAGGGATGTCAAGGTCAACAAGAGCTTTGACACCTGCACTGACAGTAAAAGGCTGAACAAAGGAAATGTGAGTCCATTGTGGAATGGGGTGGATGATTTAGAGACAGCAGACACAGGTAAGGCTGAGCTGCTCAATGCCTACCTCATGTCAGTCTTCACCAGCAAGGTCTCCCAGGGTGCTGTGCTTGGAAAGAGGGCTCAGGAATAAGAATGATCATCAGTGGCTGAGGACAGAACTTGATCCATGCAAGTCCATGGGACCTGACAAGCTGTGTCACAGAAAAGTCTCTGTGATCTTTGAAGGATTGTGGCGATTGGGATAGTTCCTGATGGCTGGAAATGTCAAACCCATCTTTTAAAAAAGGCAAAATTATTTGAGAGACCACAGGCTGGTCATCCTTCCTTTTGTGTCTAAGAAAGTCAAGGAGCAAGTGCATTTGGATCATATTTCTGAGCAAGTGAAGGAGTAAAAGAGGACTGGGAACAGTGATTATGGACTGGCCATGGGTAAAACCATGCCTGGGTAACCTGATGTTTGTGGATGAGAGTGAAGAGTGGATATCATTTACCTTGACCTTAACAAGACTTCTGTTTCTTGCATCCCAAAATATTCTTGCATCCAAGCTAGGGCATTATGGTCTGGATGGGGGCACAACTAGTTTGGTAAAAAACTGTCCAGAAAGCAGCCTCAGAGGGTGGTGGTTAATGAGTAGCAGTTTACCTGGAGGACAGTATGAAGTAGGGTATCACAGGGGTCTATCCAGGGATGTCTATATCTGTCATATATAACATCTTTATCAGTGACCTGGAGGAGGTGAGATATGCACTCATCAAGAGATCAGAGAGCACTACAGTGGATCCAACTGATACACTTGTGAGCAGGCTTAACATCCAAAGTGACCAAGGCAAGCTGGTAGATGAGGCCAACATGAACCTTGTGAAATTCAAGGGCAAGTGCAAAGTCCTGAACCTGGAACAGACTAACCTTATTGGCATGGGTCAGAGACTGACACCTTGGAGAGCAGCTCTGCAGGCCCTGGAAGCCCTGGAGGATGTCAAGCTAGGCATGAGCCAGCCTCCTGCCCTGGCAACAGGGTTGCAAGGAGGGGTATTGCTTGTGCCTGATGCCAATGAAATGCCCCAGGGAATGGTCTGATAGAGAAGAAAAACAAGCTCCAGCTTTCTAAATCTCAGACCATTGCACAAACCATAGGACCACTCATTCGATGTCTGTAGTAGTGTCTATGTAGAAGTTTTCCAGACAGGTTAAGCAGTCTACCATCCTTTGACATAAAGGGAATATTCACTTCCCTCATTGTGGGAAGCCACCTCCTTTCTCCATGTCTGTTTTAGGTACTTGTGTTCCAGGAGGCTTGGATTGAAGCTAGAGGAGGGAAGGTTTACGTCAGATATCGGGGGAAGTTCTTCACAGAAATAGTGGTGAGGGGCTGGAACAGGCTCATCAGAGAGGTGGGAGATCCCCAACCCTGGAGTTGTTCAAGGCCAGGTTGGATGGGGCCCTGGGCAACCTTGCCTAGATGCAGACCTGGAGGTTGGTGGCCTGGCCTGTGGCAGGGGAGTTGGAACTCAATGATGCTTGGGGTCCCTTTCAGCCCTGACCAGCCTGTGATTCTGTGAGTCATTTAACCGCTGTGTAATGGGAATAGGAGCCATGTCCACCCCAGGATAACAGGTATTGCCATCAGGGGGTGAGATGGGAATAGAAACAGGAAATACATCCTTCTAACATTACCTTCTCTTGCTCATAGGAGAAGCAGGAGGACTGAGGACATCATAATTATTCAATTATTGCAATCTTAAGCTGTAAATACCCAGGAGCTGTAAATGCTCTTCCTTCATTAAAGCATAAGGTACAATTTCATAGGGCCTCATGAAGGCTTCCCCTTCTACAGGGCCTGATTGCTTGGCAACCCAAAACTAAAAATACCTAATTTTTTATTTTACCAAGCACTATTATAAATTAATCAACCACTAGGGAAATCTATGTCAAACAAAATATTGGCAGAGAAAAACTGCCTAGTAGATAGCTGCTTTTACCAGTGAAAAATGCTAAGAAATCAGAAAATAAATTCTAAAATTATTTAATCAGCTCAAACGAAGTTTCAATTATTCTTGTAATTGGGGATGATTAGATTATTCTGTACACACTCTGGGAAAAATAATTCAGGGAAATACAGAATCTTTACTTCCCAGACTATCATGATTATTAAAAAAATAGTCACATTTTCACACAAGCATCCCTCACCTGATCTAATTAGATTAAAACAGATTCTGTTGGTACTTCATTTTTCCAAGAATAGTCTGCCTAGCTGACTTCTAAATTATCTCTATCCCAATCAAGTCATAGTATCATGGACACAGTGGGAGCAGGGGTAAAGCATGTCAGGAAAAACATATCCAGTGTTTGAGAGATTGCAATGCTGCTGGTATAAATATCACTCGAAGAGAAACTGAAATATTTAACCTAAATGTCAGCAAGGCTACTTACAGGCGATGCTCTAAGTGAGCACAAGTGGTTTTGCCCACATCTCAGTACTCCCGAGCCTCTCCTGTGGGTGTAGCTTTTTGGTGTGCAATAAGGACCCAGTTACAGTAAATATTCCCTTTTTGCTGACTGAAAAGTCAAAGTTGTCAATTTAGAAGGCTATGCCTCTAGATTAAGAGTGAAGACAGATCAGATGCATATAAGCTTGGACTGCTATCAGCTCATTTCCAGAACAGCTCTGCACAAGGTTTTACTTTGTTCTGCCTCTCAGAAATGGATGAAAGGCGAAATATCTGATATGGTGTCAAAGGAAAGGATGTGGTGATGTGTTTTTGATGGAGTTCATCTGAATCAGCATGGTTTCTTCATGATTTGTGGTTCCAGTATCTTGATAATATGACAGAAGTTAGGGAGGGTGAGACTGGATTTTCTTGTCCTAAACCTGCTGGTTTAGGTCAGATATTGGGGGAAGTTTTTCACAGAAAGAGTGGTGAGGGGCTGGAACAGACTGTCCAGAGAGATGGAGGATGCCCCAACTCTGGAGGTGTTCAAGGCCAGGTTGGATGGGGCCCTGGGCAACCTTGTATAGATGGAAGCCTGGAGGTTGGTGGCCCTGCCTGTGGCAGGGGGGTTGGAACTCGATGATCCTTGGGGTCCTTCCAATCCAGACCAGTCTGTGATTCTGTGACTCTTGTTTATGACAAATCATAACTACAACCACGGCCTAGGTCATACCGACTTGAAACTTAAGCATAAGAAGTTCTCTTCTGATCCCACTAGAAAAACTGTCTTTGGTGAGTCTCCTTTTCCATTTTGGCTGCAGGAAAAAAATCCAACTTCCTTTCACACATCTAATGCAGAAGTTTCAGATATAATTTGACCTCTGACTCCCAAGTTCTGCGACGTAGAGTCTCAGATGATTTATTAAAAATTCATTCTATCTCCAATAATGGTAAGCAGATATCCTACAATGAACAAACACCTCACTGCAGTGCTTAAGCACCACTCTGTATCTCTCTAAAAATAAAATTGTGTATTTTTAGGTCCTAAATCGATGCAGAAGCTGAGCTCAATTCCGGCATGAAACCATTTACCTCTCTGGAGGAAGAGCTCAGATAGGATGGAAAATTCTTTGTGTTCTTTAAAGAGGCAGAGAACTTCTGAACAGTAACTTGGAATAAAATTCCTGCTAGTACTAAGATTTTTGTTGCTGTTATGGTGGCATATAACACCTTGATTCACACCACATTAACCATTAGCTATACTGATTGCAAATTGGTTTTTACTGCTGTTTGCAGACAACATAATTATTGCTGTATGTTTAAGAAATTGAGAATATTTCCCTTATTCCATTTACTTATCTGTCTGCTCTTCCCAGATATAACAAAATACCATTTCAAATTGATGTCACCTGCAGTTCTGGAATGTATTTAGAACCCAAGGCAACTGGTTAGAAAAATGAATGCAAGTCTTTCATGTAATGTGCTGGGTATGCAGTGCATTTCCACAGATGGAATACTAAAAGTACATCCACAATAGCTTAATACTTTAAGAAAATTTCCTAAAAAAAGCACAGCATTGTCACTCAAGTATATTTGAAGTGTCCTTTCCTAAAAATTCAAACCCCAACAAGCCAAGCAGGGATTTTCCTTTCACTCATCTTAACGCAAATTAAGAGCTGCTGCAGTGAACCAAGGAAATTATAGCAAGTAAAAATATCAGGGAAAGGAAACTTTGACCCTTCTGCACACTGTCCACATAAAAAATTAATATATTCTTATGTCTGTCTAGTGCCTGATAGCTTTGGAATGGCAATGCATGAAAAAAAGAAAGCTAAAGTAGCTTAAAAAGCACCAACCATGCAACTCTTTCACACTCTGTTAAGAGGAAAACAACCTCATCTTCTACAGGCTCTAAATTCAGCAATGGTCCTTGCATTCTGCTGGATAATTTTCAAGTCATTAATTCAGTCAAATTCACTATTATTTCATACCTTCAGTGAGAAGAACATCTTGTCTGCTGACTGCTATTTCTTTTACATTTTTTCCCTCTAGATTTCTTGCAGCCAAAGCTGCTGCAATCCCCCTTAAAGGCAAAACTATCTGTTGTATTTTATCCTGATTTTTAAAATAGTTTTGATATTCTTAAAGGGAGCCTATAGGTGACTATTGCTAATGGAATCACTGTCTGCTACTGATGCAGCAGTCAGACAAAGGCAGGTAAACCGATCACTGAGGAAAAAGAATTGAAAAGGAATCCTGGTATTTGCAATAATCTGTTTCACAATTTTCAGAATTTTAGCAACAAACAGCAAACAAATGGAAGTAAACTAGAAAAATAGTTTAAAACCCCACAATCCTGAAAGCATCAAGAAAATAAAAGGATGCACAGATGTTACAATAAAAATTATATTGAAATAAATTCTCAGGCGATTGCTGAACAAGATGAGATTTATATGAAAGAACATTTTTTTGCTACAAACCCAGTGAAACTTGCCTGGCTACTGGGCTTCATTTTTGTTGTGCAGGGGAGTTTATAACCCGTGCTGACTGCCTGTGGCTACTGCACTTGCAGCAGGAGATGTTGTGAGCTGTAGATGTCAACCTGACCCATCATCTTCTGGCAGTAACCACTAGATCTGGCTGGACAGTAGGTCCAATCCAGAAACTGATATGAAGGTCCACTTCTACTAATTCATATTCTGTTTTTCTTACTGATATTAAAATTAATTATTAAAATATAACGAGATCAATAGATTTCCAGAGACTTAACAAGAATATTAAGGTCCAGTTCAGTTTTCCTGAAAGACCTGCTAAATTTCATGAGAGTTCAAAATGAATTTATATGCAAATATCAGTGAAGAAGGAAGAACTCTGGTTTTTACTCCTGGAGCATTTCATGAATCTGACATAAAACCAGGGCAAAGACTGATGACTCTACACTTTAGTTAGGACTAACTTTAGCCAGAATAAAATGCATGTGAAGAAGTGCCATGCACTGAAATCCTGATGTTCCTCATAACTCTAGGAGAGGCTTTAGGAACATAGTCCTGGCCATGCTAATACCAGTTTAGCTCTTTTTTTTTNTTTTTTTTTTTTTTCTGTAAAGAGAGGCAGGTGTGAAATCGAGACCAGGCACTAGAATGCTAAACATCAGTAAATAAGTATTAAATCTAAGTATTTAACAGTGTGATAAATTTGCTCTTAAAGGAATAGTAAGTGGATGTCTGTAATGTCACTCCTGGATGAGACACTGGGGTAGAATAACTCAGAGAGTGAAAAGTACTTTCCAAGGCATCTCCCAGGATGTTACAGTCTCAGCGTCTCCCTGCAGCAGAGCCTTCTGGTCGCAATAGCTCTCCATGGATGCGCAGTGCTCTGACTGCCAGTATAGAAAGGACAAAATCAATTTCAGTGCTTATACTGGATGGGTGATTTCATTCTGAACCTGCAAACCATGATAGATCATTGCTTCTACCATGTTTCCTGCACTGTTACCGAAAATGGGTTTGATGCTGTTTAGTCTTGGTTGATCTGGTTTCAAGATGAATTCACAACGATACCTGTTTCCTTGTACAGAAATACTTGAAATACTTGAAAACACAGATGTTTTTCAAAGCTAAACTCAACTTCTTGTACAAGAATAGTTCCTGAACTATTCTTGGAAACAGGGGTCTTGACAGACAAACGAAAACTGACTGGGTATAAATGGGAACAAACAAAGGGACTGAACTGTGGCTTTGTATCATGAACCATCTGCAAGAAAGCAGCAACATACTGCTTGATGGCCATTAGGCTGGGCTTCCATTTTGTGACTGATAACCCATAAACCCTCTCTGTAGAAACTGTCTTACAGTCTCTACAGAAAGGGGTAATCAAAACAGTCACTGCAACCTCTACCTGGATTCTAGAATCTCTCAAGGATGTCAAGAAGAGAAAGTGTGTCTGCAGAGATGGTGCTTTTTGAAAGGGAAAATTACAGACCTTTTTGGCTCCCAGAGAGAAAGGAATATTGATATTTCTTGTACACGAAGAGGGCACATCATTAGCAGCACACCAAGGTAAAAACTATTCCAAAATGGCATAGCTAAAATCTCAGTGGTTAGAAACATGAGGTTATAAAAAAGAAAATAATTCCTTATATTGCATCAAACAATTGTTTCTGTCCTAATTTTTCACAAAGCTTTCAGCTGCTGCCCACTACACAGGACCCTTTTGAACAACTAGGAGGAAGATGTGGGAGCAGAAATAGCAGCAGACGATTGCCTTCCCGGTAAGCAGCGGTTCGTACGGCTGTAGGCATTATGTGGTGCTAGCGGGTGTACTGGTAATTACAGCAGCACAATGCACTGGGTGAAGGAGTGAGGTTGACCACAAAGTCAATTGAAAAGCACAAGAAAAAGAAATAGGATCTACAGAAAGTGGGGTGAAGGTTTCATTATCTTAATTCCCATTTAGCGAGCAACGTGGCAAACTCTTCATCAGACACCTCTGTTTGTTAAAGTTCTTTTTTTTTTGCTACATTTGTAGATAAGCAATTAAGAGTGTGTGTAGAAGTGTGACCCATAATCAATCTTCATGAGAGATGAAGATGGAGACAAGGGAGAATGCAGATGTATACACACACGCATATAGAGACACAGAGATATACCAATATCTGAAATCTCTTTTTTTTTTTATTTTGCTCTAAATATAAGACAGATTTAGAGAGGACCAAATCCCACTCTCCAATCTGGTGTGTGAGAGGGACAGAGATGAGGCCGGTGGTGCGAGCCCCACACTTGCACACCAGCCTGCCGGGGCTGGTGCCCCCTTGCTGAGCTGGGTACACTTGGGCAGCAGTTTCCCTGTCAACCACACAGCCACCAATCACAGCAAACGTAGCAAACTAGCTGCAACTAAACCAGAAACTATTCAACATGATGCCTGCAAGTCCTTGGAGGACCTGATTTTTCTGTTTCAGGACTCTGTTCCCTGGTACAGGTGTGAGATGCCAGCGAACGACCAAATTGTTGCTGAGGTGCTCTCTGTGAGCCCTGTGGTGGAAGTCCCTGTGTCCTGTACCTCATACAGTCATTCCTATGACTGAAATAAAACAGTCACCAAAGCTCACTGGCACTCCCTCATCCTCATCACTTAACTTGGTTGGGCTCCCTCCTCATAGATGGGCATCCTTGTGGTGAGACAAAAGATCCTTCTCATTTATCTTTATCGTGAGGAACTTTGAATGGCAATCTCTGCTTTTTCATCAGAGTTATGTCCTGTTTCAACACTGTTCTCAGCTTGGTTCCAACCCAGTTAATTTGGAGAGCATCCTACAGTGCTTTTGTAACTTTTCCATATAAGATTTCAGGTAGAAAGCTCTTCAATAGGGGCCAAGGAGCCTTACTACTTTCTCTCATGTTTGCCACTGTGCTAAGAGCCTCTATTAGCTTGTGCTGTGCTAATGAACATATTTAGATTTCCAGCTCTTGACCATATTCCCACAAGATTTTCTTCTCCATGTTCACGATCTTATTGCCTTGTACTTTTCCAGTGGGAAACTGCACAAGCTGGTGGTGGCCTATTATAGCTGTTGACATGGAAACATCGTAAGAAGCTGTTTGTTGGAGAAGACTGCTTCTTCACATAGAACAGATATGGCTTAAATGCAGGTTTTGCTGACTCACTTTCAGCCATTTTAAGCCACAGACAGTTTATCTTCATTGTCACTTTTACCCCCCTGTGCTGATGGATCATGTTTGGAGCCTCTGCTTAGCAATGAGGCTGTCTGAAATTGTGACTGTCTTGGTTGTAAAAATTTCAAGCAACTCCTATTCCCACACGTGGCCAAGCTCTTCATCATCATCTTCTGGCTTGGAAATTATTCTAGCTGACACTTTGCTGCTGGATGAAGCTCCGAACCAGAAAGCAGGCGGTCCCACTAGGGAGCTGGAATGTACGTGCAATGAAAAGCTATTAAAGCAGCTCTTAAGAAAAGAAAGAGGTACCCTGCTTCTTCAGAGCAGACATCACACATCAAGCACATAACCTGTTCTGGGACATTATTTCAATAACTTATGAAACAGAGCAATAAGGAAAATGGCCAGTGTGTACTACTTACTCCTACCAAAGCTGCTAATAGAAAACCCGTTTCAGCGGGCATTAACAATTCAGCACTAAGGACACGATTTCAGGTTTCATCCAGTTATTTCATATCTAACAAATTTTCCTGATAAGTAAAGATAAGATGAATTAGGCAAGAATGGCTTTGATAAGGAGCTGCTTTATATTCTGATTTAGATTCTGAACTTTGGGCAGAGCTTGTTATCTGAGATTACTGTAGGCTGTGGTTGATTCACGTGGGGCTCAGTCCTTTGAGGTGCTCAGTACTGCATGCATTAGCTCTTAATCTTGAACACAAAGTATTCAATGATTTGCAAAGCCACAACTAGATAGAAATAAATCTAACTTTTTGTGCTTTTTTGGGCACAATTTGAGAATCATCCCTTGATAAAAGGCTTGCTGGGCTGTTGGTTCATGCTGCAGCTAATGGTGTCTTGGGAAGGAATTAGTTGGACTCATTTCATACCAGGTACCTAAGACTAGTAGATGTGATAAACATGAAGATGTAAAGGAGAGAGCTGGTGTCAGATAGAGAGATGAGACTCTTTTGACTGATGTGTTTACATGTTCAGTTTTCACTCTCCATTAACTGCTTCTTTCTTGTCTGTGAAATGTTATTAAAAATTGCAAATGAACCTCATTTTTTCCTTAACTGTTCATTAGTACCAACACTGCAAAAATGTATCAAATGAATGAGAATTATAGTAAGTGTTAGGAAGAACTGTAGCATCTTGTGAAGGGCTAATAGCTTCAACTGGTGGTATACCAAATCACAGAATCACAGCATCATGGAATGGTCTGGGTTGGAAGAGACCCCAAGGATCAGCAAGTTCCAACTCCCCTGCCACAGGCAGGGCCACCAACCCCCAAGCTTGCATCTAGTTAAGGTTGCCCAAGGCCCCATCCAACCTGGCTTTGAACACCTCCAGGTTTCGGGCACCCACCACCTCTCTGGACAGCCTGTTCCAGCACCTTACAGCTCTTTCCATGAAGAACTTCCCACTGATATGCAATCTCAACTTTCCCTCCTCTAGGTTCAATCCTGTGGTTCCCCACACAATCCATTCCCCCTTGTCCTACCACTCTCTACCCTTGTAAAAATCTGATTCCCTTCCTGTCTATATGCTGCCTTTGAGTACTGGAAGGCTTCAGTGAGGCTCAAATATAACAATTTTAACAGTCCTAGGACATAGGTGAGGCATATTTACAGCACTGCATTCCAGGGTATTTTTTTTTAGCACTAAAATGCCATTGAATTACAAGCCTCAAGGCCTTATAATACTTGTGTGGATACTTCAAGATTACTAATTCTTATGTCCATCTTTCATCTGAGAGCGGTACCGCCTTAGTTATAGCCCTTCAGTTAAGGACCAATTAAAATATTATGGGCTTAATACAAAGTGTGAAATGCTTACAGCTCCTACCAACATCAGTGAGACACCACCTCGAAACCAAAACCAGGATTCACCAAAACAGCCTATTTCCAGATATTCCCTGTTCTTCGGTTTTTAGCTTAACTTTTTGATTTTCTATTTAGTTGGGACTTAGTAGCAGGATGAGAACACGGTACTTTTTAAATGCCAAAAAATGAGCACATAAATACACATAAGCACACGTGCTTCTAAGCACATAAACAGCCTGAGTTTCATAAGAAAATGTTGTATTTGCATAACCAAGAACAAGAGCTGGTCTCGCTTTCCTTCTGATGTTACAGATAATCACAGGTTCTGTGAGCCAGATACTTTTGCTCTAAACAGGAATTTCAAAGTAATAAAAACTAAAGGATTTACTGCCCATTGCATTAGGTGATTCTTGTATTCCAGAATATCATTCTCTGCTCCTCGGAGTTTTGGGTGATGAATAAAGATCTGAGCAAATAGTTATTTAGTTACATTCTTCAGATCCTGGGTGAAACATCTCAAGCACAAGGAGTGATTCTCCCTGCTTTGAAAAATCAGGATTTGTGCTATTTCCTTGGTTCTGAACCTCAGCAGCTCTCACTGAGGGCAGTGGGAATACGGATGCTGCAGGATCTGGAGAAGACAGGATTCTCAGAGGAAGTAAAGTAGCAATGGAATATTCATAAACTCCTAATTCACTGGGGTGTGTGAAACGGGTAACGTCCCAAGCAGGTTTCAGTTCTCCAGTCTCAAGTGGCACTCCAAGTGCAACGGCCCGTTTCACAAGCAGGGGTTAGTGTGTGCCCACCTGACCCCTTCCACACACGCAGGCTAGGTGCCATCGCAGAGCCAAGGTCCCTGTGCCATGCCACGTAGCACAGATTCCCTGAGGGCACGTTTCCATTCTGCGCTGTAATTTGGACCGTTCAATTGCCGAGGAATGATCTGAGGTGAGTGAACAAACTGTACAAACATTCCATATTCCTCCACTTACTGTTCAGCAAAGAGAATTTGAACAATTTCTATCATGCCATTAAAGTATGAGAGAGAGGAAGATATTCAGTGTGGGTGGGATTCAGGTCAGACAACTTGAAGTGTCTCTAATATAGATGTTTACATCTCAGCTAATCACCTGAGGCTCCTTCCACTCAACTGTGAGAAACAGACATTTCGAGGGCATGATTCACCTGAGCAATTTTAGATGTCTACTTCTGGATCAGATGAATTGTACTCTGAAAGTGCCAGCGGTACTCCACTGACTCAAGAGAGATGCCACACAACTAGGTTAAGTAACAATGTTTGCATTGTGTATATGGGTATAGCACATATCCAACAGTAACATCTATCTGGATTTTCTTTTATATAGATTCCCAGACTGGTTTGGGTTGGAAGGGACCTCAAAGCCTCATTGAGTCCCAATCCCCTGCCATGGCCAGGGACACCCTCCACTAGCCCAGATTGCCCAAAGCCCCATCCAACCTGGCCTTGAACCCTGTCAGGGATCCAGGGGCAGCCACAGCTTCTCTGGGCAACCTGTGCCAGGGGCTCACCACCCTCACAGGGAAGAATCTCTTCCTTGTATCTCATCTAAATCGGCCCTATTTTAATTTAAAGCCATTCTCCCTTGTCCTGTCATTACATGCCCTTGCAAACATGCCTCTCCATCTTCCTGTAGCCCCATCAGGTATNAGATGTCCAACCTCTTCTCAGTGGTCTGTGGGGACAGGACAAGGGACAATGGTTACAAGTTGGACCACAGGAGGTTCCTCACTGATGTGAGAAAGAACTTCTTCGTGGTGAGGGTAACAAAGCACTGGGACAGGCTGCCCAGGGGGGTTGTGGAGTCTCCTCTCTGGAAATATTCAAGACCCATCTGGACACCGACCTATGCAACTTGCTCTAGGGAACCTGCTTTGGTGGGGGTTGGACTCGATGATCTCTGGAGGTCCCTCACAACCCCTACAGTCCTGTGATTCTGTGAATCTGTAGCTTTATACTGAAGTTTCAGTGGCTGCTCACATTCACCAAACTTTGTCAAGGACAGCACTACCCTGTTCAAAGAGCTGCCATATCCCCTAGTCTGTGGGTTAAACAACATGACCTGGCATTTCCTAAGGATATTGACCGTCACTGCTGAAAAATTTGACTGTAGATGTGAAAAGAACAAAGCAAAGCAGGTTGTATTTCTAGACAAGAAAATATATAATCTTACGAGCATAGATTGTAAAACCTTGAGCTAAAAATTAAATGAATTTGCATAAGGAACACTAAAACTTCTTATCTATGTATATAGCCCAGCATATAGCGGGTAATGGGTTTGTTTACTTTCCTCATTAATCACGAGTGGATGGCTGAATTCCAATGCATTATAGAGGAGAAGAAATGAACTCTTTTTAACCTCTCACTTCAGGTCCTGAATTCATATTAAATTCATTCACTAGCACCAACAAAGGAATTATAAATAATAGAATTTGCTGTTTCACAGGCATTCTCTCACTTTCTGCTTTTCTTTCTGTATTTCCTTTCCTCGTTGGAAAAGCTGAAAAGAGACTGTTTACAAGGACAAGTGGTGATAGGACAAGGGGCCTGAAAGCCTTAAGCTGAAGGAGGGGAGATTTAGATGAAATATGAAGAAGACAGTTCTTCCGTGTGAGGGTGGTGAGGCCCTGGCACAGGTTGCCCAGAGAAGCTGTGGCTGCCCCTGGATCCCTGGCAGGGTTCAAGGCCAGGCTGGATGGGGGTTTGGGCACCCTAGGCTACTGGAAGGTGTCCCTGCCCATGGCAGGGGATTGGGGCTCGATGAGGCTTTGAGGTCCCTTCTCATCCAAACCCATCTGCAATTCTATCACTGGAGAGATTTAGTGAGCTCCCCAAAATATGTGTGTGTGTGTGTGTGTGTGTGTGTGTGTGTGTGTGTGTGTGTGTGTAAGTCAGAAACACCACATTATGTAGTTGTCAAGGAGCAACATGATTTCTTCTGAAAAATTCATTTTGATCGCTTTCTTGTGGTACACACATTGGTCAAGTGTGATTTTTAGTTGTTTTCAGACAACTACTTTTAGTCCTATATTCAACATATTACATCTCTATTAAACAGTACCTCACTTAATATAACATTTTATATAGCTCAATTAAAAATTTTAATGAGGGCTGGTTGGGGGAATCACAGCCTGCAAGGTAAAGAAGAAAAACCTTCATCCAACAAGCTGTGCATCCACTGGCAAATCTCCCTACAGAGCTTTCCTTTTTCTCACCCTCTTTTCAGTTAGTATTGCCATGAGTCAATAATTACACTTATTTTCAATTATTGCAACCCATATGGACTTTAATTTTATTCCTAGCACTGCCTACAACACAGTTATTTACTTTGATTAAGCTCTCTGGTTAAAAAACCAACTATGATTGTATTCAGTGAAGGACAGCAAAATCATTATAACCCAAAGAAATGAAAACAGCCAACCTGAATCATAGACTGGGTATTACAGCCTCAAATTTGCAACACATTTGTCTCTAGTTCTCTTGCACACACTGACCAAAATAATTCATCGAAGCAGAAATATCCTGAGTTGTATGAATTAAGAAAAAAAAAAAATTTAAATCCCAGACATTTTTCATGGGTTCCTGGCTGTTAAGAGTACCTACATAAAGTGAAAACTTCCACCACTGAAAGCAAGCACATTTCTGAACCCACACTTCTATTTTCCTTAGTGTCTAATGTAGACATAAACTACCTTTGTAATTAGTGGATATGATTTAACAGTGCCTACCATAATTCTGCAGGCATTGCTGTACCACAAACATGAAAAATATAAAATAGAGAAACTCTCAAAAAACCCTCTCAGGGTTGGAAACCGCCAATTGTGAGGGTTTGCCTGCCCCCCAAAAATAAAGCTAATATAAGTGAGTGAGGTTTTTGAGGCTTTATGCTTGAAAGATCTGGGGCACTTTTGGGAACAGCTCTGGAATGAATGAACACTTGTTGCATTTATGGTTTGGGAGCAATATTTATGTATCAAGTGGATGGTTGCACTCAAAGAATTGGGGTCAATGGCTCACTGTCCAAGTGGAGACCAGAGATAAGTGGCGTTCCTCAGAGGTCTGTACTGTTCAACAACTTTGTTGGAGACATGGATGGTGGGATCAAGTGCACCATCAGCAAGTTTGCTGAGGACACCAAGCTGTGTGGTGAGGTTGACAGAGTGGAGGGAAGGGATGCCATCCAGAGGGACCTTGACAGGCCTGAGTGGTGGGACTTTGTGAACTGCATGAAGTTCAGCACAGCCAAGTGCAAGATCCTGCAGATGGCTCAGGGAAGCCCCAAGCACAACTACAGGATGAGCAGAAAATGGATTGAGAACAGCCCTGAGGAGAAGGACTTGGGAGTGTTGATTGATGAAAAGTTCAAGATGAGCCAGCAATGTGTGCCTGCAGCGCAGAAAGCCAACTGTGTCCAGGATATCATCAAAATCAGCATGACCAGCAGGTCCAGGGAGGGGATTCTGTCCCTTAGCTCAGCTCTGGTGAGACCCCACCTACAGTACTGCATCCAGATCTGGGGTTCCCCAACATAAGATGGACATGGAGCCATTGGAGTGAGTCCAAAGATCACAGGGCTGGAGCACCTCTCCTATGAAGACAGGTTGAGAGAATTGGGCTTGTTCAGCCTGGAGAAGAGAAGACTCTGAGGAGACCTTAGAGTAGTCTTCCTGAAGGAGCTACAGGAAAGCTGGAGAGGGACTGTTCATAAGGGCAGGGAGTGACAGGACAAGAGGTGATGGATTTAAGCTGAAGGAAGGGAGGTTTAGATTAGCTATTAGAGAGAAATTCTTGACTTTGAGGGTGGTGAGGCACTGGAATGGGTTTCCCAGAGAAGCTGTGGACACCCTCTCCTGGGAAGTGTTCAAGACCAGGTTGGATGGGGCTTTGAGCAACCTGTTCTAGCGATGGGTGTCCCTGCCCATGGCAGGGGGTTGGAAGAAGATAATTGTCCCTTCCCACCTAAACTATTGGATGATACTATGATATACAGCTAAGATATCAAAGGTTCTTGCAGATAGTCACCAGGGTGTATCAGCTTCATGTGCATATCAGCACATCTGTGAGACAGAGCACATCCAGAATTCATGAACTAGCAATAAAGCCAGGCTGGTCAGTGCATGCAGAGCAGTACTGTGTAGACAGCCTAGGCTGGTCCAGATGCAGCACAAACATACCAGCTTGGCAGAGTGTGCAAGCTAATAAGCCTCAGTTCTCCACAGGGCTTACCAGGTCTATGCAGATACATGGCTAAGTGAACCTTGCTGTAGCTCAAACCAGTAAGTTGTTCAGAACCCTGTGCTAGCCCTTTGTGTGTCCACTTACGTTGACTTGAGGTTGATGGCCTGGACATCTTGTACCATGATTCACCATATTTTCGGTTCCTGGCTTAGCTCAAGCAAAGTAAGATTGGATCTGTCTCCACATGTCCAATGAATGTAGATTTTCATAAAATGCAAATTTGGGGACCTGACCAAAGCTCTTGATGATAGAGTCCCTCTGCTTGCTCTGGAAAAAAACCCCTACTGCAGATGGAATAGCTCCAGAAACAAAGACAGAGCTGGAGAAGTCAGAGAAGGTTAGAAAGGCATGAAAACCAATGACACTTCCAACCTGTCCTTGCCCAACAGCAAGCTCACTGGCAACAGTGATCCATATCCTTTCAGTCCTTACTTTTTCTGGCAGCACTGCTAATTAATGCTTCATGTGGTTGCTGCCCACTAGAATAAGACCATCCATGCTAACATTTGAGTTTTTCCTGCCTTCTCTCCTACTTTCATGATGCTTAGGGCATCATGAAAAAACGTAGAATTTAGCCTTAATTGGATCTCTGCCACGTTATCACCTGAATTAGCTCCCCCATGAATAATTATCATTGCCTGGAGCCTGACAAATTGCTTCCCTCTACTTCATGATTGGCAGGAATTTCAAATTATATGCTGAGAATGTGGGGGGAAAAATGAAAATTAAAATCCCAGAGAAGCATAATTATTAAGATTATTAAAATATTTGGCAGGGAGCCCCATAGTCTCCCTGAGTCACAGGAGTGAGCGACAGCAAGAACTTTGCTGGGGGTCATTTGGCAGCCCCCAGGCTTTTAGCCAGCCATGACTAGGGCAGCAGACTTGTATGGTCAAAGCCAATCTGTAACCACTGCTGCCACCTGACTCACAGGTAGGCAGTTCCTATGGTATTTGCAACCCCATTTAAACTGTGCACATCTGCTTGTTTAGCATCTTAGCTGCATATTTAATCACAGTAGGTAGATGGCATGTTCTTTGTAGCGTAGGGTGATAGAAGGGCAGACATATGCAAGGGGGTAGTGGCAGGCTGTTGTGCATTTAGAATAGCATGTATTATTCCTTGCTTGTAAGACACAGGTCTTGGCAAAAAAAATGCTTTTTATGAGAACAATCATTCCATGTCTGGGCAAGACCTCACACAGAATCTCAATGTGTCACTACACCACAACATCCATCTCACATATCAAAGGAGCTGACAAATGGTAAGAAATCTTCCTCTCATACAACCCAATCACTATGAAAGTGTAATTCTCTTTGGAAATGGCTTGAAACAAGTGAATTAAGCAAATGGGCTTTATCCCACTTTCACATTCATGATGCCACGCTCTTAAGACTGATGCATTTCTCAGTTCAATTCAGTTCCACCTTGCTGATCCCACAGCACACATGTCAGGCAGAGACAAGTTAGCTACTGAGATACTCCCAGGAGAAAGCTCTCCGTGCTCACCTGACATACAGTGACCTCTTCTGATTGGTCCTCAGGGAGCCAGACCCAGAACTCATGCTGTGATTCATCATCTGCTCACGCAGGTCATGGATTTTTGCCTCAAACCGAGCGTACTCTAAGGAGATAAAAAAACAGAGAAGAACGATATTTTTAGTTTTCTTTGACCCATATAATCATTAAGTCTGCTAAATGCAAATTAACATTAAATTAATGAGTGCAAGACATGTCCTGAAAATTGAGGTCTAATAGAACCTTGCATTATTACATTATCTTAGGTAAATATATGACCTTGTTATTGTGGTACCTGAACATCTCAGCACTGACAGTGTGAAAAGTTAAACAGCTAGACCCTCTGTCCTACAGCTTCAGGAATGAAACAGAGGTTCAAGGTGTGTTACTGAATATCTTTGAGTCTGCAAACAGGTTGCTGAAAGCAGTTTTCCACTGTATCTTTCCTTCTTCCAATGAATGAGATACCTTATTAGGGGCAGTGGGATGATGCACTAAAGTTACTAATGAGTCAAGCATTTAGTGTAAGGTTCCACCAAACTAAAGGGGATACACCCAAGTCTAATTACCCCTGAAGCAACAGTGAAGTTATTCACCCAGACCATTGAGGAATTGGCTCTGTTTCTTTCAAATAGGTGGAGCCAGAGCTCAGTCTTAGAGTGGGTGATCCCAGAAACTCCAAATCTGTTTAAGCTGTGTAAGAATGGCACAAAACCAGTTTCCAGACCTTGTTCTCCTCCATAGTTCTGCTTTGTAAAAGGTTGGGACATGGTGACCAGCCACACAGGACCAGCACTGGGGCAAGGATTTAGCGGGTATCGTTTGGTGAGGCTCCTCTCTGGAAGGACACATCCCTTGTAGGGCTTGGTCCCTTCTGCTGGCACATTCCCCTTGCTCACTGTGTGACTTCTGGGGCTGAGTTTTGGTTTGCAAGAGGAAAAGTTGAGGTTTTGGAGACAAGGTCTGTTTTCTTGAAACCAGCAAACTATAGGCAATATTCCAGAAACACAGAGAGTCACAATTCAACTAAACTCAGGAAATCTACCAATGGGAGCTAGAAAAGTAACTTGAGGGGGTGTACAAAATCCACTTCAGTGAGTCAGTGACACTTTGAAGAGTAAGACGTTGCAGAGTTATGCCAGCAAAGAGAATGATGTTCCCTGCCCCTCAGTGTTTCATTTCACTGCCTGCTTCAAAAGCAGGAACTACATTTTCCCATGGCAAGTCTGAAGCTGAAGTGAACCCAGCATGTAAGGTTTTCTCCCTTAAAGGATAGAGGTACATCCCATTGTATCACACCACCTCTCACTTTAGGCAAATTCACCTTTACTGAATACTTTTAACTTATTGGTCTGCTCCCTGTTTGTTGTTTGAGCTATGTGAGAATGGGCCAAGACACCAATAGTCTCATTTTCTCCTAGCAGAAATCTCAGCATTATTTTTGTTTGATCCTTTGCTGTTCATGCTGGCTCAATTCCCAGAATGTCTAGATGCTTTGCAACAACAACTAATTCATTTTATTCAGTGCCCTTTAACTTCTCATTGGATTATAACATCTGACCTTTCCCAGATCCCATGTTTTGCATACACATTAGCTGCCCTCAGGCTGGCTTTGCAGGGTGGTTTGATTGGGGATTCTGCATTTGTGTTTCTTCCCTTCTTCCTCCTCTTCCTCTTCTTGTTCCTTGATGCATTATAACTCCCTCATCATTGAGCTTCTTTGGCATTATGGCTGAGTTTGCCAAGTGACAGTGGCTACTTTGCCAATCAGCTGGGAACCACCACTGTAGTATGAGACTCTTCAGTCTTCCCACACCCTTATGACTTCACTGACTGCAGCTGAAATTCCACATATCAGGAGAAGACACTCCTACATGCAGACTGCATTTCAGATTTATTCTGTGGCTTGTTTCTTGCTCGTTTCTTTCACCTAGGTTACATCTTTAAACTTCTCAATGATTTAAAGTCCCAAATCCTCGGAGGAACTAAGGCTCCTACAAACTTACATTGCTTTTTAAAGTGGAGTTTAGCTTTGAAGTGTTTATCCCAGTGTAGGATTTAAGTTTGCACTATGTTCTAGTTCCCCGCTCTAGAATTTGTTTAGTAAACAATCACCTCCCGAGAAGGGCTTTGTTTACCTTCCATTTCATGGTAACAGAGTTAACATTTCTTCTTGGCAAACAGGAAAGGTGATCTTAAAACCCAAAAGCTTGCTTTTCTCTTTATGCAGCATCAGTCCTCTGCGTATGGGCAGAATACTACAATTGTAAGAGCTGTTACGAGGTGTCTTTCACGTGTGGTGGATATACTGAGGAAGACAGTAAACATCCTGCTGTTCTGATGGTTTACACATCTGGGTGAGGCCAAAGATGTGAATGATTTACATCAGAGCAGCTGTAATGGCACCCTTCCCTTTAGTAAGCACCCACATCCCAGGCAGAGTCTGTATGTGAAGAGTGGGAGTAACTCCCAGATTTAGACACCGATCTGAAGAGTGAGAAGTGAGGATTGAAAGTCTGATTCTAGCACAGCATCCAGCTATTTGCAACTTGAGCACCAGCTCATGAGATGCTTGGATGACTACAGCTTGGTCAGATGATGGTATTATAGCTTGTGTTTTGACTTCAGAGAGCACTTGTAATTTAACTGACTGTAAATTTATTCTGAATTTTATAATATTTTTTTTTTCTGGAAGACATTTTGAAGCCACAACACAGCTTAAAAACTGTGTAATAGATGCATGAAGGAAGTTCAGGGTTCAAGCTACTGCTCCCTGCTTGATATTTAAACCTAATGCAGTTCTGTTACTTTGTGCTCTTGAGATGCTTTTTCTTTGGATTGAAATACGTAGAAAATATGTAAATAACCAAATTTATAGGCCTGTATTTTCCCCAGTGCCTTCTTCATAGTTACGCATCAAAAAATTACGGAAATGTACACTTTTCCCTTCCTCCTGACAAGTGTCTGGAGCAAATATTTGGGAGTATTTAACCCAGCTCAGACCAGCTTCTTTAATCCCAGTCCTAGTTCTCCTGATGCCTTGGTTAGACTGCAGTGGCAGCTGCATTTGAAACGTGAGCGGAGAAAGAGAAAGCGACGCTCCATTTCTGCCATCAGAACTACCACAGCAGACCTGCCCAGTGGGAAAAAGTCCTTTTTTCTCAACACTTCTTTATATATGGGGTCATTCTAGAGGACCTGTTTCCTAATAGCTTTGCATTTGCTAGGTGTGAACAAATGGCAGTGTTGAAGTCCAGAAGATAAATTCATGCTTCTTTCAAATTCAACACTGAATATAAATATCACATTTTCAGGGCTCCTACACAATTAAAAGGACACCAAGGTTGTGACATGCTGACAAGAAATGCAGTTAAAGCTGATTCACTAATTTCTTACCCTTTAAAGGAAGGGAGAACAAAGAACATATTGCTGCTGGAGAGCCTCATTAGTGAAATTTACTTACCAAAGTCCATCTGCAAGGTCCTACCCATTGCCCAATTCATTAATGATCTAACTAACTCTGGTAGCTTGAGAAACTGATCAAGTTATGCATTAGAGTAAAAGGGCGAACAGGTAAGCAAACTGTAACCTACGTTATTTTGGGGTCAGACCAGATGATATCATGGCTCAGGCTGGTCTGTGGCTCTGGAAATGTTGTAAGAAGCAAGGCAGGTGAGATGGAAGGAAGTGTTTGTTCAACTCCAGAGCTGCTCAGGGCTCACGGTGCTGTAGGCAGACGGGAATGTAGCCATCCCAAGCATACAAACACAACTCGCTAGCCCTTGAGATGTGGAGCTAGTGCCATTGGGTGTGGGACATGAGATTGCTGCCATGAAGCAGGGACAGCAAGACCATGCTGAGGGCTCTGACATTGACATGTTGGGGTCTGCGTGGGCTGCTAGCCTCAAGAGTGCTGGCCCAGACAAGTGCCCACTCCTCCAGGGCCCTATTTTTTTAAAGTTGAGCTTTAAAGTCAGCTTGAATTACTACAAAGTAAATTGTCCCCAAGCTCATCCAAAGTCAAAGCTGGTTATTTATCAAATAGAGACATCAGTTTTGAACAACTGACCTTTGCCTGCTTCATCCAGGACTCGTTAGCCTCAGTATGTGGTCAGTGTTTGTCCTCATGCCTCAGTCCAACACCTTGTCAAGTGCTGTACCTCAAACTCACACGTATTCTAATCACTGAATATCAATGCAATTGTTTGCCTTTCCAAAGCACTCGGGACATGCTGGAAGGACTGGATAGACCTTTGGGAGAAATCTTCAAACACCCTGAACCTTCTCCTTAGTTCACACGCTGAGAAATCAAAGCCAGGTAAATCCCCAGCCCCATTAAAGAAAGCGTCCAAACCCCCGAGCCCGAACAGTAACGCACTTACACTGAAACCTCAAGTTGAGTAGATCAAACTATGACCTACAAAATCCTGCTTAAATCCACTTTGGCATCTGTAGCTGTGCAGAACCCGACATTTTTACTGCTGAAGTGATTTAGATATCTAAAATCCTACTACGCCTTCTACAACTGTTCAGGTGGGTACCTACACAGTGGGGAGGAGTTGTTTTAACACCACCCCCACCCCCCTTTTGAGTCTCCTATTTTCTAGTTTTGGTGGTCCAGGATCCTACTCGATACATGAGCTGTTTTGAGTCTGATTGATTGGTCAACACTTAAGTGTCTCCACACATTGTGCAGGAAAACGCCCTGAGTTTGTGAGACTCATGGTAGATGCCTAGACATTAGGAATAATTGGGGTGAATTGTTGTGACTTCAATTCTTTCATATATATGGGCCAAGGATTTTTTTCAGTTAAAATAAGCAGTGGTTTGGAAGTTCAGGTACAAGTTCTCCAAGTCACTTCAGAAATGGCCTAAAAATCCAATATACTTAAGCATACAAGACAGCTCTTGGAAATCTTCTGTGAGGCCAAAAATGAATGAAAGAAACCAAACCTTAAGAAATTATTAGAAAATCATAGTGAAAATAAAATAATTTTGAAACCAAATAATAGAAAATATAGATATTTTAATCTGATGGTTTGATGCTACTTTTTGATCATATAAAGAATATCTATGATAAATGAAGAAATACGTTGCAGCTCTTCTATGAGTAAGAGTTACAGAATTTTATAAAGCTATATAAATGCGTTTTTCTCCCTTTTAAGTTTATAATAAAGATTATAGCTTTTACTGAATTTAGACAACATGAAAACAAAAAGAATTTTTCCCTACAAGTATAGTTAAGCAACTGGAATGCTGATGTATTATACAACAGTGGAAATAGTAGTTCAGCATCATAGTCCAAGTCATCATGGATATGAACTTCTAGTGCTGTCACCTTTATAGAGACAGCAATTCCTTCTGTCAGCAGGAATCAACATTTTCCTTCCTGTGTAATGCAAGATCATCGCTGTTTGCTTCTAGATGATAACAGATTTCCTAATTGCTGCTTCTGTGCTTTTAAAATAACACATCTCTAACCCACTTCAGCAAATGGAGAAGCGGTGACGACTATAACACAAGCACAAGGTTGGAAAAAGCACTGTGTATCTCTTGGTGGGGGGGGGAAGGCAAGTAAGACTCGATCTGTCCAATTTCAACAGACTACACTGCTTAAAATAAACCAGAACAAAAACTAGGAAGGCATTAGAGACAGAATTTTATAACCTCAAAACAGGTATGTCAAATAACTTGAGGCACTTTAATTAAAGAAATAGCTGCCTGACCAGCTTCTCCATCAGCATCAATTTGATATAATTTCAGTGGATCCAGTCCAGCTTAAACCCTCTGAGATTCTTTTCTCTTTTCTTTATGGGAATACACATACTATGCATGACAGCAAGTCATGAACTTATTGACTTGGAAATCTGAGATAGCAATGGGCATGATACTGCTATTAAGGTAACATTATTTACGCTATTTTTTAAATATCTTTCCCCCCCACCTCTACCTCCTCTTAGCAGATGTCTTGAAAGAATCACTGAAGATTTAAGATTATTTTCTTCCTACAGTGAGTATTTAAAATAGTAAAAAATAGTAGTATATTCAAATAGCAGTGAGTATTTCTGCCCTTTGCCCACAGGGCTGTCCGGTCACCACTGTTTGACACATGGGGATGAGAAGAAGGTGAGCAAACCAGCATCAAGACATCAGTGGGCTGGGACTGATGCTTGGTTTGCCACAGATTTACAGTGTGAGCCTGGGTAAGCCACAAAAAGAAAGTCCCAGCCCCAAACCAGAGATACAGATTTTAGACTAGCATTGCATATTCGGCTATGCCTGCCAGACGCCGAGCAACCCACAGCTCCAGAAGCCTTTGGCACCACTGTGATACTTATAAAAAGTGAAAGTGTGCAAAAAGTTGTAAACTGCTAATACTTTGGGTTAGTATTTTACGTCTTCTGTTTATGATTTTTTGTTTCAATTTTTGCCAAAAGTCCCTTGACTGCTCTGTTTAGATGGTTAGGAGGTCAATTCTATACCCACAGAATCACAGAATGACTAGGTTGGAAAAGACCTTTGAGATCAATGAGTCCAACTGTCCCTGTCCTCTCCTAAACCATCTCCCTGAGCACCTCATCTACCCATCTGTTAAATACACCCAGGGATGGTGACTCAGCCCCCTCCCTGGGCAGCCTGTTCCACATCCTGACAGCTCTTTCAGTGAAGAACTCTTTCCTAACATCTAATATGAACCTGCCCTGGTGCAGGTTGAGGCCATTTCTCCTTGTCCTATCACCTGTCACTTAGCAGAAGAAACCATCACCCAACTCTGTACAGCCTCCTTTCAGGTCATTCTAGGCAGGGATAAGGTCTTCCCTCAGCCTCCTCTTCTCCAGACTAAACAATTCCAGCTCCCTCAACCACTCCTTATAAGATCTGTCTTCAAGACCCTTCATCAGCCTGGTCATCCATCTCTGGACCCACTCCTGGACATCACTGTCCTTCTTGTAGTGAGAAGCCTAGAAGTCAATAGAGCACTCAAGGTGCAGCCTCACCAGTGCCAAGTACAGGGGCACAATCACCTCTCTAGACCTCCTGGCCACACTGTATCTGATGCAAGTCAGGATGCCATTGGCCTTCTTGGCCACCTGGGCACACTGCTGGCTCATATTCAGTTGTCAGTCAACCAACACCCCCAGGTCTCTGCCTGGCAGATTGTCCAGCCACTCTTCTCAAAGCCCGTAACGCTGCCTGGGGTTGTTATGTCCCAAGTGCAGGACTCTGCCCTTGGCCTTATTGATCCTGTTGGTCTCAGCCCACTGATCCAGTCTGTTCAGGTCCCTTTGAAGAGCCTCCTTACCCTCAAGCAGTTCAACACTTCCTCCCAGTTTAGTGTCATCTGTGAACTTACTGAGGGAACATTGGATCCTGTCATCCAGGTCATTGATAAAGATGTTGAACAGAACTGGACCTGCCTGAGGGAGGTCAATTTTATACCTGCCTGAAGTTGCAAGCAATTACACAACAGGTTAATATAATGATAGTGAAAAATGCTGGGCAATTTCTGAAGACACAAACACACTATTGTTAGGTATGGTTCACTGCACCTTTTGCTTCTTGCGACTTCCTCTGGTGTTGGCCACTGCCAGGGGTAAAGTTCTGTAGAAGGCTGGCTTTGGATCTCATAATGCATGGCAGAATATGCTTTCAATAAGTCCAAAAGATCAGTCTGATTTAATATCAGCTAAATTCATCACTTGATAGGAAAAAAGAAATCACACAGTTCTGATGTAATTGATAGGCAATGAGATGGTGTGCACTGTTTATTAGAAGAAGTCCTGCTCAAAGGGCCCTGCTCCATTTATGATGCACTGAGCAGCAGAGCCAGTGATGCTACTACCTCTTATCAGTCACAGAACTCCCCTGAGCTGCTCAAAGGAAATGAAAAATACAGATTTCAATACCAGGGAAGGGAAGATACATTTACAATTCACTTGTTTGAATAGATCTGCTTGGTTTTGTTGGAATACTTTCAACACACCTTTTCAGGAACCTTTCAAAAATCATGACACAGGCGTATTTATTTATTTTACTCATTGCTTTGGCCTTTAAAACTACACAACAGTAGGGCCATTAATGTCTTTTTTGCTTGATATTGGTTGGTTGCCTTCCAATATACACGTATTTACACTCAAGCCTGTCTTCTAACTAAAATTTCATCCTGGATACTTCCTCTGCAGATAGCCTAATTGCCTAAACATCACTACTAACTTGATTTTTATTTGCTTTATTACTGAAGATAATGCTTCTTCTACCTGTTACACCAATAAATACAACTTCATATTGTGTTGGCTATGAATATAAAAACACCTGAAAAGATATCTTCCTCCCACGATACGCTCAGGAGACTAATAACATGCTCTGTTCTTAATCATGGGGAATATAATTCCAATCCAAATTAGTCTCTGGAAGTTTCAGTTTCAGAGACTTCATGCCTTATAATGAAAGAGATGTACTAAAGTAAATCAAGCTATTAGTGAGTGACAAGGACTTTGTATCCCACTGAGGTGCTATTCTACCTGTTCCCTTAAAGCCTATCCTTGGCTTATGAAGTGTCAGTGAAATTTCTCACTTGGGAATTTCTTGCTAGCTGGTCCAGGGAGGGGATTGTCCTGCTCTGCACTGTGCTGAGGCAGCCTCACCTTGAGCACTGGGTGCAGTTTTGGGCACCACAGAACAAGAGGGACATAAAACTATTGGAGAGTGTCCAGAGGAGGGCAACAAGGATGGGGAAGGGTCTGGAGGGGAAGTCTTATGAGGAGAGGCTGAAGTCCCTGGGTTTGTTCAGCCTGGGGAAGAGGAGGCTGAGGGGAGACCTCATTGCAGTCTGTGGCTTCCTGATGAGGGTGAGCGAAGGGGCAGGTGCTGATCTCCTCTCTTTGGTGAGGAAGGCCAGGACCTGAGGGAACGGCATGAAGCTGAGACAGGGGAGGTTTAGGTTAGATATTAGGAAGAGATTCTTTCCTGAGAGGGTGCTCAGGCACTGGAACAGGCTCGCCAGGGAAGTGGTCCCAGCACCCAGCTTGACTGAGGTCAAGAAGCATCTGGATGATGCACTCAGTTCCCTGCTCTGACTTGTCTGGTCCTGTGTGGAGCCAGGAGTTGGACTTGATGATCCTTATGGGTCCCTTCCAACTCAGGAGATTCTGTGAATCTATGATTTTTAAAAATAAGGTTTTCCAGGGCAGGAACCTTTTTTCTACACAGAATTTTACTGTATTCTGAAAACATTATCTCCTCCTTTATTTGAATTGATGCACCCCTGAACTGAATAAGACTTTTTGTGGCACCTTTTCAAATACCCTGAGGCTCACATTGAGGTAGGATCTTGGACAATGTTGTTTGTACCCATGACCAAGGATGAGCAAGGCAAATAAAGAGCAGAGTCAGATCTGAAACCACCATATCACAACATATGGTCTGCCTTGGCAGCACAGTGGGAAGTCTTGGAAAAGTTGGGCGCATCACTTCACCCCAGGCATCCAACTTGCACAGCCACGCTGGCCCAGCCAAGCGGCATATGTCTCATTAACCTCGATAGCTTTGTAGGAGTTGCTGTTTTGCACAGCGGAGAAATATTTCTCTGTTTTTTTTTAGTCACAGAATGACTCTGTCAAGGTGAAAAAAAAAAAAAAAGAAAAAGCTTCCCTGCTTTGGAATCCTCTTTCTTCAACAAATATTTATGTGGGACATTGCAAAGAAACAAACCTTACTTTCTATTAATAGCTAAGCTAATTCATTTAGCTATTTTGTCGCTTCAGGCTAGTGGTGGAGGATCTTATTTTCAGACATTTATTCAACTTGCACAATTTGCCATCCAAAATCATTGTCCTGTGGCAACTGTTACTTATTATTTTTGCTCCATTGCTTTTTTCTTGCTTCTGCTTTTACCAAGAGTATTTCTATTTATTAGGAGTTGAGCATATTATACTGATTAGCCTTATCTTCTTAATGATGATACTGGCTTAGTAGTTCTTAATGACGTGAATTGATGTGAGGAAACAAAACATGGAGCTAACTACTTCTGGAGTTTCCTAGGGATGGCAAAACAGGGGAGTAATTTCTGTGGTGTGGAATAATCCTGAATCTACATTGGGTAGATCCTCCTCTTTTTCAGACTGATGGGAAGTGATTCCTACCTGCTTCCAGTTGTCCATAACTTTACTCCTTGCCAAAGTCTCCCGAGCGCCTCACCTACCAGCTATATGGCTCAAGGAGTTTTCCTAGAGACGTTTCAATCGGAGTGGGCTGGTGCTTGTCTGTTTAGTCCATTTATGCCAACCTGGCTGAGACTCACTGAAGCAGATTGGGAAGTACTCAGACACAAAACTCCCTGCAGATGTGAAGAAGACAGGATAAAGTGGTATGGAGCTCAAGAAGTTTGTATCTTACTCGGCACTGATGCATGCAGAAGATGCCAAATGGATTCAGTTTGTACTCAGCCGTGTTGGGAAAAGGGTAAAATCCTACTTCATCATCTCCAGAATCAATAGCAACTTAAAGAGACCTGCCTAGGAATTGTGCAAGATTAGTTCCAAAATAAAACTGGAAATGTAGAGCAGTGGGACCAGCCTGATTTTCAGGCAAAAATCTTTTAAAAAAGAAAACAAGACACTGTTAAATCATGGCTCAAAACTCCCAAGTGAACTTCTACAGCAACTTACATGAAAACTTACATACCTAGGATATCATATGCTACTTTTGTACTAACAGCCACGAAATTCTGATATTCTTGAGGCGGGAAGAGATAAATAACATGTTTCTAAAGTAGACTTGGGGAAAAAAACCCCATCCTTACTTTCTGAAAATAGTGTGTTAAGAAAGCTAATGTGATTTTATTAATTCAATAAACCAGGATGAAAGCTGTAGCCTACAGTAGAAAACCCCTCAATACAACATTCCACAAATCACCTAATAATTATAAGCTAAAGTAAAAAAATAAACAGTAGCAAGGTTGTCAATACTACCTGATGTAATGATTCATATAACAGGATAGCCTTATAGACCAGCAAAAGCCCAGAGATCAGAAGGACCATCAGTAACACAACCAGAATCTTGGCAGAAAGAAAATAAACTTCGATATACACTGGCTTGAACTGTTTTGCTATCATGATTAATACCATTTGCTAACATTGAATAATACCATTAATAAATTACTTACTCCCCGACTTCAAAATCTGATGGGTAAAAGCTACCTCCCCCTGTAATCTTTACTCCCCTACACTTGGCTGTGTTGTTCTTCCAGACAAGGATATCTTCAGCCATCTCCTAAGGCTGTCTGGGACACTATTGAAAAGAACTGAGCAAAAACTGGAAATAGAACTATCCATTTTGACCATTAAAAAAATCCCAAACCACCCTTTAAAAAATCCAAAATGTCCTGAACAAAAAGTATGCAGAAAGGAATGAAAAAGAGATCCCCACGTGTACATCGATCTTTTCTAAGGGGCAATATTAAAAGCAGCTGCAGAATCGCATTAGTTTGCTAGAGCTTCCTGATTAAAGGCGATTATACTCTAATACAAACAGGTAATAGGGAATGGTTGAGCCTGAATGAATTTAAACAAGACAAATACATATTTTACCTCAGGATAAGTCATGCTCCTTGCATGCATCTTGGCTTACTATAAGGAATACTGAGTCCTGTGCAATGAGACATTTATCTTGCAAACAAGTTTGTTGTGCAATCAGCTACTAATTGGACATGGAGGCTATACCTGATGACCTGAATGCCCTGAAAAGTTGATTCACTTGAGTGTGATATCATGTAGAATTGGAATAATGTCTGAAAAATCAATGTAATGCTAACAAATGACTTGCAATTACTGCTGATGTGCCCAACCTCATCAGTCACAGAGCCACAGAAAACCACCTTTACAGCTTACAAGATGCAGCCGGAAAAGGTCTTATTCAAGTCCAATAGCTGCTTTTTCAGAAACTCAAAACATAAAATAATATGTGTTACCTGTTCAAACACTTTCTTACAATTAGCTCAGTTTTGTCATTTTGTGACTGTTGGAAGACCAGACATAGAATCCAGTCCTCAAATGGTGAGACTCATTGTTCTAACTACATGCAGCTGAAGTCTACTTATTGGTTTTTGTGCCCACACAGTTCCTCTGTGTAAATTGCTCTTTTCCATTGTCTATTGATTCTCATGACAGATTTACAAAGAGGCCACAGCTTCACCTACCAATCTCCATATTGCTAAATAAAAAATCCAATCTTTGTTTCAGTCTTTTCCGGCATACTTGCCTCTGCTTTAGTTGGCTTTATTCTTCTTATGGTGTTTAATCTATATCTTCACTGGTTTACATATCAGTGTCCTATGCTGTGCAGTATCAAATGAGTCCTAAAAATCAGACATAGCATCATATTTCTCTTTCTAAAAATTAAAGGTATTATCAAAGACTAATATCAAGTCAATTTTCCTGTCTATACTAGATTACTTTTTTTTATCCCATTTTGTATTTACCACCCTGGTTTATTTTTTCTAAAGCTCTGTTTTAAGGTACACTTCTACATACCTATTCTCTAGTATTCTGTAATGGAGTGACCAGATCCACCTAACCTCTGAACAGAAACATTTTCTAGATATTATCCATCCTCATCACTGGTCCTGGGTGAACTATGTAAACAATTCTACTGTATTACAGCCTCTCCAGTGAGCAAAAACCGAAAATGAAAAATTAATGTGTCATGTACATCACTGAATACTTCTAACCACCAGGCCTTCCAAGGGTTTTATCTACAATGTCTTCAACAAATCAATACATTAAGTGATTTTGTTCAACTCAGGTGTGCCAGGCATATAGACTTAGGTAAAAAAAAACCCATCAGAGTCAATCCTCTAGGAAGCAGAAGATCTCTGCTGCCTCCTTGCTATGCCAGTGAGCCATGCTAAGGGCAAGGCTTACAGATTAATCGAAAATGCAAGTGCTGAAAAGTTCCCACCTGGTATCCAGGCATTTTATATTTGTTTGTGATTCTGACAAGTATCCCAGAATAAGAATGACAACCTCAATGGCTTTTCCCATGGACCAGCTGTTTGTTCTGTGGAGTTAGTGAATGCTTTGTTGTTGTAAGATGGTGTGTATTATTGGTTTATCAGTGTTATACACCACCTTACAGAAAGTAAATTCAATGCATTTATACACTTATATAAATACATATATATAATCTCACTGAATGTAAATATATTTACAGAATGTTTTTATATATATGTATACATATATATATATGGAATATATGAGAGAAAAAGGAGGCTGTGTCAAATGTAAACTATTTACTGGTGCAGACTTCCCCACAGTTGCCAGCCTACAGCTAGTGACAGCAGTTGGAGAGTGGTGCCATATGCTCCCTTGAAAGGCAAGTTCTTTTAGACCCATTTTCAGTGGAGAAATCATAATTTTTAATACAGTGACAGTTTTTCATGGCTACAGCCTATGGCTTTGCCCTAAGATATATTGGACATCTGAAGACTGGCTTCTCCTTTCCTGAAAAAGTTGTTGACAGACTTTATCCAAGGCTCTCTGATTTTCTGCTTCATTACTTCTGACTGTCCAGGATGATCCAGGTAGGAAAAAGCAGTGGATCATGATGTCACCTTTGCTTATGTGATTAAACAGCATTTAGCACTGATAAATGTCACATCCATACAGTTCCTAGAGACAGTTTGGACAGGAATGGTCAAAACTCAGGTGTGCTTGTGAAATTTCTTGGGAGAATAAAGAATAACTTCTTTCCTATACACATTCTTCTAAGAAAAAGATACACTCAAATGAGAGACATGAGCAAGATTTTCTTGAAGTGCATTATGGTCTGGAATTTGTGATCCAGTTCCTAAATGCTGTCTGTGTTGGAGCAGCTGAGTGCACTTTCTGAAGCAAATGGAGATGATTGAGCTTTGTCCGCAATGATAAAGGTTTTTGTATCAAATTGCACTGTCTGGCATTTTCCAAGGACAAACAGCACACGCTTGCATGTGTGTCAGGCATCAGAAACTTGCAACTGGAGCATAAACCTGAGCTCTCTGAGTGAAGAGAGAACTGAGAGGTTGCCAAAGAGGGAGCAGAAAGGCCTCGAGGGCTGTAAAGTCACAATTATATATTTTTTAGAGATGTTTGTCTTCTAAAAACCCTCAGAGATGGACAAATGTCAACACCCTTGCTGTTGGAGTGAGTCCAGAGAGGCTCCAAAGGGAACAGCTCTCCTGTGAGGACAGGCTGAGAGAGATAGGTTGTTCAGCCTGGAGAAGAGAAGGCTCTGGGGGGACCTAAAAACAGCCTTCCAGTGCCTGAAGGGGCTACAGGAAGGATGGAGAGCGGTTGGTTACCAGGCATAGAGTGATAGGACAAGGGGTAATGGCCTTAAATGGAAAGAGGGGAGTTTCAGATTACATGTTAGGAAGACATTCTTCTCTGTGAGGGTGGTGAGGCACAGGTTTCCCAGAGAAGCTGTGGCTACTCCTGGATCCCTGGCAGTGTTAAAGGCCAGGCTGGATGGGGCTTTGGGCAACCTGAGCTAGTGGAGGGTGCCCCTGCACATGGTAGGGGGTTGGAACTAGATGGGCTTTGAGGTCCTTTCCAACCCAAACCACTCTGGGACTCTATGATTTTATGAAATGCAAATATTTCGAGCCTAACACTGTTGTAAAATTACTAAAAGCAATGGGAAAAGGGAACAGAGCTAATCCAGCAAGCAGGGATGGTTTGTAAGTGCAAACCTTCTGAAAAGGTCTGTGAGTGTCAGAAATGAGGCCTGAAAGAGAATTACTGTATACCAACTGGGACAGATGAAGCTCATTATTGCAGTGGCCTACATGCTATAAAATAGGTTAGTATTGCTAAAAAGCCTTTTTGGTGTGTCCCTGTAATTAGCACAAAAGTATTACCATTGTAATTAACTGAATCCCCCAGTACCCAGTGCAGTGTTCATGGCCATAAGCAGGTTAATGTGAAAATTAATTTGTGCTAATTTGCACAAGATCAGTGATGCCCAAACCAATCTGTCTGCAGTGGCAGTTGTGGAATAACAGCATTTTCCTGTTGACTTACACAGGGCACTGAAGCTTCGAGTGTCACCTAAACCAATCTTAGCTTTCACTTGTGATAAAACGTAGGCTAGTTCTTTATCCTCTTTGTACAAATTTATTGTGAATCTCACTGCTAAGTGAACAGTAAATATACTAGCTCTAGACATAGAAATTAATGGGATAAAATATTTTGGCTACTTTAGACTTCTCTGGCGGCTGGTGGGTCTCAGCACAGACTGCTCTCCTGAATGAGTTACCTTTTCATCATGTGCTATGTACACACAAGAAAGAAGAAAATAAAATTCTTTCATGCACAAAACCTCAAGTGCCAGACCCTGTAGGAAAATTCAAAGAAACTTCCATCCCCCTATTCTTAATCATAGTAAGATGGGAAAATAATAAAAAATCAACTACCTGGAAGACTGGGAGAGAACATGTTTGAAATCAAACCAAAACAGGGGGTGGCTCAGTGTTAAGAGACAGGAAGAGAGAAGATAACTGGTTTCTGTGCCTGCTCCTTTCTATTCTTCCATTAAAAAATAATGTCTTGCAGTGGGCAGACAATTTCTGCTCCCTGTTAACATTAGGTTGAAGAAACACTGTCATCACCTGCCAGTGTGATAGAGCAAATTAAGCTTCACAGCTTGAACTAAGCTGGCTGTAGCTGTGACTATTGCACTGTCTGGACAGTGACTAGATATGCTACAAATGGCTAATTAAGGCTTTTTTTTTTGCTCTTTCTTCTGTCTCTGTTGAACAAAACTTTTGAAACTTGCCCAGCTTGTCTTCCTGCTCTGGCAGGGGGGTTGGACTAGATGATCTTTCGAAGTCCCTTCAAACTCCTAACGTTCTGTGACACTGTGATTCAAAGGACTACAGTCCCATATGGATGTTTTTTATGACTATCTAGAACCATCCCTCCTTAAGTTTAAAGCTTCAGGCTTTGGATATCCTCCTGCAGAGATGTGTTTCCACAGTAATGAGAAGGCAACCGCTGGATCCTCACAATCCAGTCCCACTGCTGGATCCCTTCTCATTCGCCGCCCTCCCACCTGATATTGTGCAGTGGGCAGATGACAGGATACTTAAAAGCTGATTTCAGCCTTTTAGTTTTTTAGAATGCTCACTCACAGCTGAAGTCAGAAGCACCACCCTGACCTCTCTCTCAGCCTAGCCCAGGAGGAGCCTGCTGGATCAGCATTCTTTGCCCTTGCCAGTGGTAACAAGGTTCTTGTCTGTACCAAGACTTTTCTGTCCCCTGTCCTCAACTCTACAAAACAAAGTCCAGATTTCCCTTTTTTGATTCTTTCTGTCACAACCTGAGAATGCAACTTCAAAAACTGCATTTTTTGGTAAAACTAGCCTATGTGTCACTGCCCCATCAGTTCTCATCTGGGGGTACACTGTTGATGGGACTAAAGATTAACCCCGTTTTTAGTGAGCAGAACAGCGGGGACACTGAGCTGTGGAAGGGAGCTGGGTGCAAGCATAGAGGAGGGATCTTAGCAGCTTTACCAGCCCCTGCAGAGAGACGAAAGCCATGATGCTTCAGGCTTCTTGACTGCACCATCCCCTTTGCTGCTCCCTGGGCCCATCCACAACCCCAGGCATCCTCTGTACATCCTACAGCCCTCAGCGCACTGTGGGCCGGGGAGCGACCACTCCGCGTTTCTCCACTTGAAAACCACCCAGCGTATGTGAGTGTGTCCTGTGACGCCTTCTTTGCCCATCCAGAGCACTTAGTCGCCAAATTTCTCTCCTCTTTTCAGTTGTCTGCCTTTCCTCATCACTACCCTTCCTAAACTGCATGTAAAATATCTTTTAAAGAATACACAAGCCTGCTTTCTTCAGCCTAACTGCTCTTCTGTCTTTTCCCAAAGCCTTCACTGTCCTACACATTCCAGATCCAGCAGGGGCAGGAGTTTTTGAACACCAAGTAAATTTCATTTTCCTTTCTGTATATGCATCTGTGGGGGTTGTGTTGTGTTTGTTTGTTGTTTTTTTTTCTTTCCTGTTTCCCTAACTTCTGCCAGGTATTGAGCTTGTTTGGTCCAATTTGTCTTCATTCTTACATGTGATATTCATCTGAAGAGTGGCCCGTGGTGACTTCAGGTGCAATTTGCTATCATTATTTTAACATTCCTTTTCACAAGGCCATTTGGTTGAAAGACAATCAAGTTGAAAGAGGCTGAGTTGGGAGTTGAAACAATAAAGTGAATAAAGGGCAGTGAAACAAACTCTTTTTGTTCTATAAAATGCATTGTGAAGCTCTTTGGAAGCATGGCAGGTCACATTGGTTGAGATATTTTAATTTTTTATACTATGAAATATGCACTGTAAGCTTATACAATTGTAAAGGACAACAGATAAAGCTTTGCTATTTTAATAAAGGTAAACAGAAAGCTGAATATCTCACTACTCCAAGCTTTGAAGACACAAAAGAGGAGGTCCTAGCAGTACCACAAACACAGCTTTCAAATCTTTTATTGTCAAGCTTTCAACAGGGCATAATAGTTCAGTTCATTACAAAAAAAATATGTGTCTTTGAAATTACGAGCCTAGTTTGACTTTCATGTGTTACTAGCTCTCAGTGGAACTGAAGCATTTAAATTGATTGTAATGAGACATTAGCAGACACTATGACTGCAGCAAACCATCCCTGTTTTGAGATGGCTGGCTCAGGAGGCCTCTAAAAGCATCCCAGCAGGCAGCGAGCAGCGTGCACTGACAAAGGGAAACAAAGATCAGCTCTGTGGCGGTCTGCCACGCAGCTGGCGTCGCTGTAAGGGCACCAGTAAACAGGGCAGCACCCTTCAAAGGGTGGGGAGGGATGCCAAGGGGATTGATGGTTAAATGCATGTACATTTTTCAAATACACACACATGAATTTCTGCCTGACGTTAAACCAGAAAGAATTACGTCTCCAGGATTAATAAAATGACCAAACCAAAGCAGGCCTCTCAAAGCAATAATAATCACCGTCATTACTCACGTATCTCTCTGACACTGGGATGCTGAAGGTGAATCTATTCTGAGAATTACAAGACTTCTTATCTTGTGACTTCTACCTCAGCTCCTTCATTTTCAAAAGCATCTCTCACCCTTGCCAACCTTTTCTAGTTTCTGCCACAGTTTAAATACAATTCAATGAACGACCTATGCCAGTAACTCTCCTCTTTTCTCCCTTCACCTTTCTCGATTTCTTTGCTCTCTAATTATGCCAAAAGCCTGGAAGAGTCTCTCACAATTGCCCTGTTTTCAAGAAGCTTGTAAGAATTTCATAGCTCTAAGACTGTTGGTGCTTGTGCGTGTATATAGGCACGTTTTTGTTGATTCAGTTATAGTGATTGCGTAACCTAAATTTCTAAGGCAAGTACACTGGAAAAAAAAGGATTATGAAATCCTCTGAAGAGAAACCATTGCAAATGTGACAGCTGCTAAGAATCACTATGACTTTCATATTCCTCCTTCCCCCAGAGGTTACTATGGCGTCTGGCCGAGGAAACAGCTGTAGCGTGCTCGTGAAGGGCAAAAAAGGCCTGGAGAAAGCAGAACTGCCCTTTGGCAGTTTGATGTCTTGCTGGGATGCTTGTCAACCTTATTTACATTTTAATTTGCACGCCAGCTTTTACAAGACTTCGTATTCGGATTCTGCTTTAAAGTATCTCCTTCACTATAATCACAACGACCTTTACATGTCTTCCCCCATTACCCTCTGGGGCTGCAGCCCCAGCTCACTGAGCTACCCAGAGGACTGGCAGCAAGAAATGTCAGGCTGAGCATGACATTTATCTGAATGGTTGGCTGCTTGGAAGGTAGCCTTTTTTTAATGCTTTTTTTTTTTATTATTATTTTATTATTGTTTCTTGTAGGAGATGAAAGAACAGCGCGGGCAACGGTCGCACCCTGCTAAAGGAGAGTGCCGAGGGAAAATCCCTTTTCTGTATGACAGGAGCGAAACTGGCAGCGTGCATCACCTGATGGGGGTACCCTTGAGAGCAAAGAAGGGATGGAGGGATGAAAGTGGGCAGTGACTGATTACTATTGACATTATTTTTACTGACAGACTGACAACAGAACTTGGCAGGATTATACCCACTGGCTAGTTAAGAGGAGCACTGCTATAAACATGCCCTGCTTCAAACAAATCACAGCACAGGCACTGAAGTACAACACATGCATTAGCCCCCAGCCTGTCAAGCTGCTACAGAAACACACCATCTTTCTTACACCCAAAATAATGCCAGTTGAAAGCATACAGGGATAATTCCAGGTTTTATGAGAACTACCTCTGCTGCACCTTTCGGTCATTACAGCAAAGACTGCAGTGCATATTTTATGATCAAGAAAACCTTTCAAAGGCTCTGAAGAATCCCTGGCATACAGAGTGGTGCTTTTATTGTTAGTGGCTAATCCAAATTTTCTAATGAATTCTCCACCTTGGGATCTCTCTTCTCAAAGTAACAGACAGCACCTCTGGGGATATGGATATCATAAACAAATTCTAACTCCACAACTTCTACATTTCTGATTGATTTTGATATATAAAAGAATATCTTTGTACCCCGTGACTATGAACACCCATTGTAAGAATGAGGCCAAGGTGGGCCGTACGATTTAGAGTTATATGAAAAGACATATTTGGAGGAGAGGAGGATTTTTGCCTAGGTCAGTTTGCAGGGACAGGAAGATGTGTGTTTGTCACATATTTGCTTTCTGGGACCATGTCAGAGCTTTATTAATACATTCCACAGTATTACTGGGAACCTGATTTTCCCTTTCTCTTGAGAATCCAATTCAACGAAGCATCACAGAATCTCACGTTATACAAAGAGCATCAAGCCTGAATCAATGTTTGCCAGTCTTTCTGAAGAAATAAAGGGGAACATCATTAGGGCAACTTCTGAACTTTCACATTTCAAGGACTAATTTCAAGTTTTTAGGTAGCAGTGGGGTAGCCTTATCAACACAGATTAGCACACTACATATCTGTGCGGACAATGTTTCTTCACTTTAAGGCACATGGACTCAATGTTCTTAAAGGTCTCTTCCAACCCAAGTGATTCTATTATTCTATGAAGAAAATCCTGTGTTGGCTTCAGGTTTGAGCAGAACCAAGATGCAGGATAATTCCTCTGGCCTCTGCATCTCCTCAAACCTGCAGATGCAAAATGACTATATTGGCACTGGTCCTTCCATTCCATAAGACATTGCCGTTGACTACTCTGAGTGTTTGTCTGGTCTGTTTGCCACAGGTAAACACCCTTTGCCATAGGGATCTGTCATTGCAAGCCAAGCATACATGGGTCTGAAACACCACGATTTCTGGTGGATGACACCATGCCCTCAGTCTGTAATTTCAGTACTGGAGGTGTCTGTCAACTTCTCTTATGCTTGATTTGCCACAGATCTGTACCTCAGAGAATGCTGACTCAAGAGCAGAATCTGACCTGACTACACGATGGCTGAACTGAGGACCTGGGAAAGAAATGGATGCATGAGACACTGCAGTGATGTCCCTGTTTTAAGCCTTGTCATTCTTCATCACAATTTCTCAACAAAGTTTCGAAAGCATCAACATGGATAATGACAGGAGAAATAAAAAATTCTGCAAGGGCTGTGACGTGCTGCCTACAGCTGAAAAGAAACTAAACTTCTGAAGAGATTTGGGATCAAAGGACCTGGGAAATGTCAGTTGGATGGTAATTCTATCATGTTACAAGGCTTGATGCAGCAAGTATGGGAGAACAAGCTCTGCAACAGATCAGACCCAATTATCAAAGTAATCCCATTTGGCCATAAAAATATCTAGTTATTTAATACTGCTAAGCCTTGTTTGTAATCACAGAGCTTAATGAGAACAACTTACACGGAAAGGGAAGAAGGGAAGTCTCTGGAGTAGAAAGGCTGCTAAAGAGGACGTTAACAAATGCAAGTAAATTTGAGGTTTTAACTTCTTTTATGTAGGCCATACTCTATTCATAGAGGATTTATTTTTTTAATCACGCAACTCAATGCCGACGCTGGCTTCACGATTATGAAAGCGTACTTTTGTTTTCACACTCTGTGCCATGTAGGCAAGTCTCTCAATTAAGGAAAGGTTTCTTTTGTTTGAGTGAGATTCTGTTTAATTTCTGGCAGGCAGATTTCAGAAATAATTACCATCTATAGAAGGATGAATAGCAGACGAATCTATAATTCTCAATACCCACCAGAATTTCAAAGTGAATTTAATTTTGTAAGTAAGGATGTGGTAGATCGCAACGAAGGGGAAAAGGTATTGGATAAAAATAGTGCCAAGATTCAAATGTTGAACAAAAAGAATGATATTTAGCAGTGAGTGGGGGCCTAACATCTGGGAAGAGCCTGAGAATTACTGTCAGAATGCTGAGAGGAATTCAAATGTCTGAGAAGTTTGGCTTCTACTTGCCACGTCTAAGGCATATTGGATGTCACTGCCCAGAAACACGAGGGAATGGTCTGGTCTACAGTGGAAAGTCCACTGTTGCTATATGTTAAAGAGTTTAGCTATGTTGCACGGTAAATTCCTGATAGGGGGTGCAAAGAAGACGGTTCTCAGTGGTTCCCAGTGATAGGACAAGAGGGAGTGGGCACAAGATGATATATAAATAACTCCATTTAAACAGTTGAAAAAAAAGTTGTTTAGTTCAAGGATGATTGGATGCAGGGACAGGTTGCCCAGATAGTTGTGGACTCTCCATCTGTAGACATACTAAAAACATGTCTGTACACGACCCTGAGCAATCTGCTCTTTCTGACCCTGCTAGAACCAGGGATGTTGGATTAGATGGCCCAGCCACCTTCCACCCTTGAGTATTCTGTGATTTTGTGAAACAGTGGGTCTTAATCTCTGTGGTTATTCACAAATATAACACACAAGCAAAGGTCTTTTTTCTTTTCTAGTCACAAGTACAAAGCTGGCAAACTCCACTGGCAAGATAATGTATGGCTAACAACTTCAAGTCTATAGAATTCAAAGATCATTAGAATAAATAAAATATTACTTAGCTGCACTAGTGTCCCCTGGCTCACATTATCCTCCCTGGTGACAGTGCTGTTGAACAACGGTACAGCAACATAAACGTTTAATATCCAGCTATATTTAATATCAAACACCCTGATATTGACAGTGCCTGCGATGACTACAGGTCTGTCAGCATTTTCAAGCTTTATAACAGCCATAAAAACTCATGGAGTATAGAAATGAGTCAACTAGTACTTATAATTGCTGGCATTTAGCACCAGAGATGATGACTAAGAATCTATATTTGAAATACCTGGAGTTGGTGGAGTTCAAGTACAAATCCTAAGGAAGATCAAGTAAGCACTACATTTTTGTGAATCAAATTCACCGAATTGTGTGCAGCTTACTGGTTGTAGAGCTTTTAGGTGAGCCCTTGAAGACACATTTAATCTGTACCTAAACTACAGATGTAACAACTATCTTTGTAAAATGCTCATTGTTTTGTCTTGGTTTTCCCTGAACACAGATTATTGCCATCTCTGGCACTCAGCTTTGTCCCCTTGCATCAGCAGTGGTGGATTCCTAACAATGTTTAGGAAATTCTTTGGGGCATCATTTTCAATGGCAGATGTCACGTGTCTCACATGCTCAAATACTGTTTGATGGCATTTCAAATGGTCTTCCCATTCCGCAATAACCGACCCTACAGAAAATTAAGCTGAAACAAAATTGTAGGCAATTAGCACCACAATGTCTCAGATGTTTCTCTGTCAGAAGGAGCTGCACTAAGAAAAAGGGATGCCCCAAGATTATACATTTGTTTTTATATGTCAGTTTATGTAATTTATCTGAAAGAGGGCTGATATGCCAAGCCACATGCTAACAGTGTGGCTTATATAATTTACAGTTATATCGCTTCTTAGCCAAAAGAATCGTGATGTGTTTCACCAACTTAATGCAGTACAAATGCCATATATCAATGGTACCCACCTCAAGGGTGCCAGTCACAATTACAGAAGTGCTGCAAGTAAATCAAAGAACAGAACAGTGGCTAAATTAAAATGGTGCCTGATCTGCAGACTGGGTAGATGAATTTAATTACAACTTTATCTGAAAGACCTACAGCTTGTTTCAGTCACACTCAGCAAAAGGCTTTTCCTCCAGGAGATGAAAGGCTGAGTCAGGCCTAACAGATGTCAACCAGAGGTTATGGCAGACGTTGACCTCGTTTGTGTTCTCAGGCTGGTCTTTGATTTGCATATTTTTAGGTATATGTAAAAGGTGTAAGAGCACAACCAGTCTCTGTATGTTCCAAACAGTGCCTAGGCCTTTACAATTTCCACCACTTAACTGAGTGGGTGACTTTATGATTTGAATTTAAGTTATTTACTTGTGTGTTAAACTCAAATGTCTTTTTTTTTTTTTCCTGGGAAAACCAGGAGCTAAACATGTTTCTTTACTGAAAAATCAACTTTTTAGTCTAAATACAATTTGCCAGTGGGAATACCATTTTTCAGCACAGATACTCAAACTTCTCTTTTCTTCTCAAATAACAATTTTGGGCAATTGAATATTTTCAGCAGTATCTAGCCATGGTTTTATTTTCCTTTTTTTCCCCCTTTCACTTATTTGTTTTAATATGTATTCCTGTTCAGGCATAAGAAAAAAAAAAAACCTGTTTATACATATAGACTTGGAAAATTTGGTATTCCTGGTATTTTGAACCTCACATCAATGTGAATTATCAGACATATTTTGCCTTCACTGTATAATTTTAACATAACTCCTAACCATACCAAAATTCAACATGATCTAGGATCTCAGATATGGTAGGTAACCTAATGCTGGAGAAAGGTATAATGGGTAAAAGAAAGACAGATGATAAAAGTGCTATTATTGTACAGATTCAAAATAAAACATGCCAGGTAACTGAATAATTTCAAGTAAACAAGTCTTAGTCATGTTTCCCCCATGTTTCAAATCTTAAAAATACCTCCCATGATAAATAGAAATCGTTAGTTCTCTAACATTTTAACAAAAGTTAGTTGACAGGCTACATACAACAGCTACAGCGTAAGATTGCTTCTTCCACTATTAACTAAGCTTACAAAAATAAATGGGAACAGAAATTTCAATGTTCCAATCTTGGTAGGTTTAGGCCAGCCAGTGACTAACACTTTATATTAAATATCTCAAACAATTGAGGGAAAATGTTGGATTTTAAGCCTCATGAACAGTGTAGAGCAAAAGCTAGACTAATTTAGCAACAGTTGATAAAGCTGAATTAAATTTTACACATGCATTTCACAGTAATTCCACTAGAAAAAAAAGAATAGAAATGCCATTCTATGTGCACTGAAATAAATTTAATAAAACCAAACCAGAATTTATTCACATATCTAAGAAGATGGAAGAAAACTGACTATGACTGTTGCTGTTTCAGTGGTCAGGTGCGAGTAGCAAGAAATGAAATGTTATTTGAGTGCAAAATGTTTGCACCACATAAACTTCCATAGGCTAACATGGGATAGATATCATACAAATAGCTAACTGGCTCCACAAAGTTGTTTCAGGAATCCTGTAACACTAGATCAGTCTACCATTATAATTCCAAGCTGACAACATTTGAACTGGAATAGAAGAAACCAAAGATGAACAGGAAACTTTCAAATTTCATTTGGTATTCCTGAATAATTTCTTTAATTCAACCAAGAATGTTTTAGAACATCTAGAGAAAATTTTAGGGGTTTTAACTGACAAATTGCAAAATATTGTGAAATGAAAGTAATTCTATGCCTGCAAACCCTGTTTTGTATGTAGGAGTGCTATTTTCTCCCTCCTCTGAAACTTGTTTCTGTGTTGGATATTTCACTAAAGTATTTAACCCTTAGGGGTGTATGTAAAGAGGAGAAATATAGACAACTGCTAGCAATGGCTGAGTTTCACCTAATGCCACCTACTAATAATTTTACTTTATATTTTTGAACTACAGCCCAACTCAACCCCAGGAGCACCTAGTGCATACCATCATTTCTCTAAGTGATGTGTATCAGAAACACTCACCCCGGAAGGGCATGGATAGTCCATGGGACAGATAAAAAATCTGTCTATGCAGTTTTCCATCTGGGATAACTGATTCCTTTTTCGAGGATTATTTTGGTAGCAGGAGGCACAGAGCTAGTACTATAACCAAACTGACATTTGTCAAAACCAGAAAGAATAAAATACCATTTACATGAAAAATATGTGTTTACCGAAGGTGATGGTATTTGTAACTGTTTAATATGACTGCAAGTAGGTTTTTTTGAAAGAAAGTAGAGATTTTCTTTAGTAATACTTCTACTACTTTTCTTAGACACTGCTATGTAGAAACATTTGCTCCTGAGCGTTACTAGCTGCTCTGAGTGTTTTTTCTACTCATTGTACACATTACTGATCGTAGTGAAAATGCTTCTGAGAGTACAGTTTACTTGAAATATAGAAATAAATAGCTCTAAGAGAAAAAAAAAACCAACCCACAGCAAAGTGAACTGATTACAGTCTCCCTGGCTAGGTCACTTGTTCAGCTTCAGCATGGGGCTGCACACAGCACTGTTCAATCAGTTCTTTATTATTTCATAATGTTAAAGGTTATTACCACAACACAAAAAAGGAATAATAGCAGGTTCTTAAATTAGTATTTGCTTTGCTGAAATGCCAGCGTGCTAATCTCTTTCTTTAAAACCTAGCACAAATCGTAATGTAGATCATGCTTACAGAGCGGTGGGTTTCTGTTGTCTTCCAAACAAGAAACATCTAATTGGGAGTACAGCAATGAATTAGAAGGGACACACCATGTCCCATGCCATCACCTTGCAGGTTCTTCAAACACAACACACTGACCAGTGTGATGTAAAGATGACATTAACTCTCAGAAGTGTTGTCAATCCAGATTACACTAAAATAGTGGGTGAGCTCTAACACTAAGAAATTGCTCTGTGAACAAGGACTCCATCTGCAGCTTTATCAGGGTGACTTTTGAGTGAGTGCATTGGTAATTCCCAAGGTGGAAATATGGTGATGCCATAAGCTTTTTCCTATAGTACAAAACAAACTCCACATTAATATTATGCTTTAGGCCAATAAATTGAATTTTACCAAGAAGATAAGATGTCACACCGCTGTTATTTAGGTAACGAATGAATCTGTCATCACGAGTATTACTCCATATTGGCAAGTGAAATGACAAATGTGATTCCAGGCAAGACAGAAAACTGAGGAGCTGAGGAGCACCAGATATTTAGGAGTGCTTTCAGCCTGCAATCCGATGGGAGTACAGCTACATTCATGTAGGGATATATACGAGGGTCTACACAGATATTTTTGTCTTCTATACATGGTACCAATAGGTAAAAGATGAAAAATGTTCATCTTTTCATCACTGTACAGTGATTTCCAGTGCAGATCATTCTTGGGAAGTATATCTAATACTTGCCTGCAGGATTGGACTAGATGATCTTTCGAGGTCCCTTCCAATTCCTAACACTCTGTGATTCTGTAATTTAAAGCTTTACTAGGGCTGACTCTGGATGCAAGTTGATTCCTACACCTTTATTTATGGGTAACTTTAGGTTGTAACTATTCTGTGATGGAGATACACACATAGAAACCAACACCTTCCTGACCACACATATCCTCTGAAAACTCCATCGAAAGCTGACATGAGCTGCTTCTCTCTTGCAAAGGACCCTTGATTGATACTGTTCATGTTGTTGATCATCTAGACTGCATTAAATGCCACACAGAAAGCAGAAATGCCACGCAGAAAGCAGAAATGCCATGCAGAAAGCAGAAATGCCATGCAGAAAGCACTTTGCTTTCTGTTTATATCACTTTATTTCACTGACATCCGACTCCTACTGGTTTCTGTCCCTGAATTCTCCAGAACCATCTTGGTGGCGGTAGGTTAATGGTTGGACTGGATGTCTTAGGGATCATCTCCAGCCTTAAAAATTCTATGATTCTATGATCTCCATTATGCTAGAGCACACACTCCTCACCTGGGCAGTCTGAAGGACAGAGAGCTCTGCTTGCCATTCTAACCCTGTGGCAGCAAGGAAGGTGCAGAAGTTCTGTACCTCACTGTTTTGTTTTTTTTCCACAGCAAAGACAACTGACATTAAAAACTCTTTCCCCCTTGCTGCTATTTTTTAAACTTTAGTGTAACTCATCCAGAGTCCAAGTCACTGAGAGCTGCTAAACAAACCGAGCAACTCCATGCACCAACTAAACTTAGCATCTACCAGATGTATTTCGCTTAGAAGCGAATCTTTCACTGTTTTTATAACTTGAATATCCTCTCCTGCTGTACAGTCATACAAGATCTAAAAAAATTCTCTTCTGCACGATTAGGCCTTTGCATGTATTTCACTCCCAACACAAAGACCAGACCGACATCAAAGAGCACGTTGTGTTTATGAACACACTCTCTCCCTACTGCAGTTGCCAAATTTGTTCCTTTCATGCACCGAGTGCTTGATAATCCTTGAAGAGGTGTTTCCCTGCCTCTCTGGACATACAAACCCCATACTGTTTTTCACTGTCATCCTTTCCTATGTTCAGTCTCTTCCCTGCCATAAAGTTACACTGGCTGTTCTCAATGCTGAGGGTACCACACCATCTAACCTGTCTTCCCAATCCATTTTCCCACTGAAGGACTTCCCACTGAAAGCACATCACTGTGAGTGACGGTGCCGGCACGGTGCTGTTTCACACCTGTCAGGAGAGCTGAGTTCAAACCCGAGGATGCTGCGGAATAGCACGCGACGTCGCCTCATCAGTCTCTGTTAGAGAGTAAGAAGACACTTCATATACAGCTAAGAGTTTTCAATTCTGTGCACTGGAGTGTCCTGGACCTGAGACTCAGTCTTGTAAATGTATTGCTTTATTTAAAAGTACAGTTTGGGTGTGTGTGCTCGCAAGAGGAGCACAGAGGTGCTACGGGCACACGAGCACATGTAATCTCCGGTCACTCTTGACACAGAACAAAAAGGACATCTGCACAACTACACAGTCACACATTAGCTATGTTTACTGTAAACTGGAAAATAACTCTCCAAAGAGTAATGCTGGGTGATCCAATACCGTATTTCACTGAAAAGTCGACCATCAGCTGCCATGAGACTTCACAGCAAACCTGAAGGTCAGCAGACCTGAGGTATTTCAGACCAAAGGGAAAAAAGATCAAGAGATCAATTCCAAAGCAAAGGAATTCGTATCTAAGATGTTTTCCTCCAAACACCTATAATTTTTACAAAAGTTAATCTGAACATAGGTTCCTTGGCTGGGTTCAGCTGTAACCAAAAGGCAAAAGCTGAGAAGATTCTTTTTGCAGAGCAGTTTTCTGCTAATCCAGGGTGCTGTGCATCAATCCTAAAGCATGATCTCTAATCAGAAATGAATAGGAAGCCAACATACTTCTTGGAGTTGTGGTGTAGGACACTTCCAGCAGGACATGGCACTAAAGACACACACATGGCTCTTACCTGGACAGCCCTGGTAGCTGAGGGGATTTAGGGCACTGTGCTCCACAGAGAAGAGCACTGCTGTCGCTTACTGCAAAGTGGGAGGCATGGACCACAGCAGCAAGCTCATATCCAGATAAAACAACTGTGTTCTCCAGACTAGAGAGGATTTAGAATATAATTCTAAGTCAGTGCTGTATTTCCTTCGGCATCACTCCCGAACTATGAGAGGAAAGGAGCAGTCGACACACCCCCAGGATAAAAAGGGGATTTTTGCTATATCTTCTGGCTATTTTCCTTGGTCTTATTTGGACAGGACTTCAAGGAGAGGGTCTTCTCTGTGCCCAAGCCTCTATATAGCTGCCTGGAGACTGAACTACTTGGTAGCTTGATTTATTATGCTATAACAAACAGTGAGTCGGGAGCTCTGGTGCCCACAAGAGCCATATGCCTATATCATACCTTTCTCCTTTTAGGGTTGCTTTTCCTGTCCTAATTTATACTTCCTCAGTTACAGTACATACATTTACATGGTTAATGCTCAGAATGCTGAGATTACACCATAGTGATGCATGCAATATAAATGCCTAGACAGATGGATGCAATATCACAGATTTCTGAAAGGAGGAGAACTTGCAAAGGCAGAAGCTCACACTTCAAGAAATCTCATTTGCTAGCACAGGGGTCACTGAAAATAGATCTGAATGCTTAAAAAGCAGCGAAATATTCTTAAATAAAGCACTGCTGACAAAGGTATATACTCTTTCCTAGAAATAGATTCTAGTCTGTTAGACTGCCAGGAAATTATTGCCTCAAGAAATTCTGGGGTTTTTTTAATCAGATTTATGATTTATAAAGAGTAAGTTCAAATCTGTTCTGCAAAGGAAGTCTGTGGCAAAGGCCACTTTGCCAATAACCTTCCTCTTTAAATAAAAAATGATGCCAAAATAAGACACCTTATTAATTAGATGAGGATCTGTCCTGCAGCTTCACATATAACTCATGGAATAGATTATTTCTAAAAGAGAAGTCACAATGCGAGTTGAAATCACTACAGAGTAAACAGTTAGGGCTGATCCCAGGTGAGAGGTCTCTGGCAAAGCGTGTGCCTCTCCAATTATTAATAATACAGCAATCAGACAACAGGTGCTGTTCTGCCAAGCCCCCTTGGTATTCTGATAAAACAAACTTGCCTATCCAACCCACAGAGGGAAAAAACCACCCCCCACACAGGCAGCGAGAGGCAGGAGCACTGACTGTCCCTTTGGTAACACCGCTGCTGATCAAAGGAAGAGTGAGATTGTCCCTCACGACCACCTGCCTCTCCTGAGGAGGGACAGAGGTATCACACAGCAATGCTAAGATTTCAGCTTCAGAAACTCTGCTTTTCAAACCCTTTCTCGTTAAAATAACAACAGCAGCGAAGAAAAACCCTGCTGGCTTACTGATTTCTAATGGGTACTGACAAGATACCGTGGACAGATAGTAAAGGAGATGCTTGGAGAGATGTAGGGGTCGTAATGAAGCAAGTGATAATTGGAGTAAGGAATCTAAAGCTGGTGAAATACAAAAAGTAATGCAGATGTTATAGGAAATATACCTTCCCCTCCCTGGCTCTGCTCTATCATGTTTCCCACAGTTTGTTCCAAAGTCTCCCTTTGCCTTTCATCTTACACATATTTCAGCACTGTTGTTATGCAAGATGGGGAATCATTCATTTTAATGTGATACTAAGCATATTACCACAAAAACACAGAGAGCCTACCATTTTACTGATTATCTAATTAAAAAGCTCAATAATACCAATTCTTTGCAGCCCCTCGCTGCACACAAAAGATTTAGTGCTGCATCTGAAAAGCCACATGCACACAAAAGCAAAGACTTTGTAAATGCTTCTGATTTTTTGCCTATTTCCACCCCCCCCCCCCCCCCTCTTGCTACAAAAGCCACAGCTATCACTCTCTTTAACCGCTAATAAAAGCAATTTAACGACAGGCAGGTTTGCTGGTTTGTAGCTTCTTTGAACCCCCCAGCACACTCACTAAAGGAAAGTAACTTTAGCTAGAAAAGAGATCCTCGCAGCACTATGGTGAATAATTCATCATTGCATTTTTCGTTTCATCTCGTTTTGTGCCAGTAACGTACACAACTGAAAATATTGCAAAACCTAAAACCAACCACAGACAAGGACTTCCAGCAGCAAAATGCACATAAAACTAGCAGGCAGGTTTCCCCAGCTTATATAATAACAGCTTCAGCTCAACAGAATCCCCATCACTCACCGAGAACTGAATGCACTTGAATAAAAGCAGAGCCCAGTCACCAAATGCAGCTTCGCAGGACTCTTAATGCGAGATGCTCCTGTCTGCTGTTCAGTTCACACTTGCCTTTATAACTAAGCCAACCAACAACACTCAGTTGCTGAACCTGATGAATTATAAAACGGTAGCTCCCAGACTATCATATTTTACATCACAGGGGGTGGTCATCCAGCATACACGCTGCCTGTGTACATATATTCTGCTATAACTCATCCTGATAAACACATCAGTGCTGGCAGCAGTGACAGTAATTGGTGCTCAGGATGTACAAGCACAAACCAATAGAGCACACTCCCACCTTCTGCTCGGTGCAACATCTCTACCTGTCAATCACTGCACCTTGTTAAGGTGGAATGATCAACTGCACTTCAGGGGAGAAGCAAAACTCAAGAGGAGAAACCATCTACCTATATGAATTCTTCACTTAAACATTTCTTAATCCAGTGGTAAATGCAGCTTTAATCTCCTCCAGATACAGTTTTCACGTTTTTTTTTTTTAAGTCTTCATAAAATCTTCCCTTCTTAAAGACACAGTTCTTGCTTAGCGATGAACACACGGTTCCTAACTTCCACTATCATGAATGGAAATTATTCAGGCAAATTCCATGGACATTAGCAAGAACAACCAAAAAGCATTACTTCAGGCAGGATGACTCTAAAAGTGATATATCTGTAAGGTAAAATTATGTGTGCATTTTAAAAGTCTCCTAAAAATGCTGATAGGCTTTCAGAACATCCTTTAAGTTATAAATATGCATTTTTAATGCTCTTTACTTTTCTAACACTTTTTTTCACAGGTTTTTTTTTTTTTTTAAAGGAAATGTATAGATACGAAATAACAGCAGCTAAAACTTAGACCCATTAACACAAGCAATTAAACTAGACATTTTTCAGATGGGATTAATTACAGCAATAGTAATCACAATTGTTGCACACGCCACAAATTAACACTCACAATTAGACCCTAACAAGCAAAACTGTTTTTGGTAATGGTAATACACAGCCAGAGATTAGCCACTGGACAGGAGTTTGTATGATGGAGCAGATGTTCCCTTTTCAGAGCTGAGCTCCAGAATTCTGACTGTGTTTTCCACAAACTCAAGGCTATTTGTATGAGCACAGAGTGGGACTGAACACTTTATTTGGGATACTTTCTGTTTCTACATCACTAGTGATGACTCTTAAGAGGGTTCCATTTTGACCCAGTTCATTTCATGGCTGTGCCTATAAGGCTCTCTCAACATTTGGTAGCACGATGAAATGTTATTCTTGGGAAGACGAGCACAGTTGTGTGAGCAGTTGTGCATCGCCCGGATGCTTTTCCATGAACAACTGGGCTGAGGAATGCAAATGAAGGCTGTGCCGGCAGCCCCAGGCAGAAACCCAACCCCTCTCACCATCTGGACCGGCTGATGTGCGTCACGATGTGGGAACAGGGTGTTGCATTTCGTGCATGGCAAAGGCAAGTCCTATATATATACATATATATCCCTTTCCTCCTGCCCTCAGTTGCTTGTTCTCCCCCCAACCCTTCCTCATTTGTCTCTTTGTGTTCAGCACCTTCACTAGCTGAGAAAAAACTCACTAAAGGCCAGAGGCACGAGCAGTGTTTCTGCATGTGCTACTAGCTCTTACTACAGTGCCTTGTGTGAAGGAAAAGCCGCGCGTGGTTGGGTGGCAGCACGTAGGGGAGACAGATCAGGGCTTAATCACAGTAATGGTTTTGATGTCTCTGTCTTTCTCAGAGAAAAGGGCAGCTGAGATCCAATAATTGGATCCTCCAGCTATGCTGACTGGGAATAATCCAATATGGGCAGAAAATATTCCAAATGACAGACCCCGGCTCATCGGGAAGCAGCGAAAAGATCTGTGCCACTGGATTTGCCTTACAGAGCCAGATTCTATCCTCATGGGTTTACATTTCACTTGCAAATTATGGAGGTTCTCTACAATAGACCTAGCAGAAATTTGTTTCTTGTGCACTCTTTTCTGACCTATTTTTCAAAAAAAAAAAGGTTTCACACCACATGTGCCAGAATGCCCTAAGTGGCATCTATTTTCCTTTTTTTTTTTTTTGCCTTAACCATTCTGGCTTGGAGAAGCTTCCTAAGAATCTAGGAAAACGTGATGCTGTTGTACACTAATTTGGTGCAGCGTGATTTAAGACATAAGCAAAGTTTGATTGAATCTCCTTGACCAACAGAAAATTCACCCTGAATTTCAGCTCACATGTGCTGAAGTCCAGCCTTGTAAGACTGCCCAGTACCACAATAATGTCAGACACTGCAATATTCCATAGCTGCGTGTAGGTGGCATGCATAAACCACAGTCTGTGGCATTACACAAGAGCCAAAAAACAACTGCTACCTCATTTCACACTTGTTTGCAATTATTAATTACCTAGCCTGGCTTCCATGTTACCTATCCATGGGAAATGTTTCACAGCTGATACTGACATACTATTGAGCAGTGTGGTCTCTGCAACATGGCTATCTGCTTGGTGAATGGATACGCTCATCGCACAACCCATGGCTCTGCTCATTCGTTCTGGTGCAGAATGTGAGATTTCACATTCCAATGTTCTCACTCCACTGACAGGTGTGTGAAAATCCCATATGGCTGCCAGATTTCTGTATACCTATGTATATATATATATAGTATGTATTTTTAAGGCATTTGTAACAAACACTTTTGGCTGACTTTGAGGTTCTTTGCTTCAAGCTACAAATGAGAGATTTTCTAAAAATGAAAAGGGTTTCCATTTGCTGCCAAAATATGACTTCTTTTTTCTGTAGTCACGTGGACTATATTGAGTACACACCACAGACATTCTATTTGCTATCTACAGCGAGCATGCAGATCAGTGGGGAAAAATCAGAGCATTCAGCTGGAATACCAAGAGTCTTTACCTTTTTGACTCAAGAAGCAGCTAAGAAAATTTCAAATTAAGAGTAACTACAGGAAGATTTGATACTATCAAGATCCCAAATTAGCTAGTGCAATTAACTTGCGTCCCAACGAAGCTAACCTGGATGTGCATGATCTCTATAGTGTGGACCCCGAGTTCCAGGGGAATAAATGTGCCCCAATAGAGATAATTTCTAGGCTATACCAAATGGTATGGGTGATGAGTGTGTTGGCCAGCAACGCTTGCCATGTGGCCTAAGAAGCCATCGTGCACACTAAAGAGATGTTTATTCACTGCAATTAACAATTACATTTTAGCTATTGCAGTCTTCAGTTCCTTTAGTGAGTTTCTGTCAGATTTACACTGGCTAAGGGAGATGCTCTTTCACCTGATTGATAGTCTGCTGATGGCACTGTCCGAGGGTATCTCTGAAGCATAGGGCAGAGCAGGCTTTGAATAAGGACTGGGCATTTATCAGATAATATCATCCAGAAGAACAGTAATAAGCTTTCAATGATATGGAGATCTAAAAAAACTTTGTATCTTATGGATGCTGCTTTGATCCATCCCATTGCTCTGCCTCAGTCTGCAACACTTCACAACAGCAAAGCTTCTGGGTCTCTTAGAAGACAAAACCCAGAACTTTGATGGCTGCAGATCACTAACCAGGCTGTTGCCTACCTTCCTGCCAGCCAAGGCACTAATTTACCTCTCCCTCCCTAATCCAGCTAAGAATTGCCATGAAATTTGTGAGAGATTAGTTAATTCTGAGACCTGACCTACCTTTTTTCAAACCAGAACCAGCTGACCATATTTGTAAAAGTCTTTTATTACATTTGATAAGCACTACTTACAGGGAATTTCAAAGACCGATACTCTCTGAAGGAAGCAGGGTGAGAAAGGGTCATCATTGTACCTTTTGAGTACAGAAATCTATCAAACTTTCAATTCCAGCTGAAACCACTAAGGATTCATGAATTTCACAAGCTACTCCACTGTCTGTGGTCTGAATCCAGTAAGAATTTGTCCTTTTATAAATATATGGTAATATAGTACCACACATTGACACAGAGAGAAGACTGCCCTGCTGTAACCTACTTACACTGTGCATCCAAAATAAACTTCATTGACAATGCAAATTAATTTAATTGTCACACCAAGACAATGGAGGAAGTTACTTCCTCTCAATGTAGCAGACTCACCACTACATTTAAGAACAGTTTTTAAATAGCTTCAGTTTCTAAGATTAAGCTTTATAAGTAGAAATGAATAAAGTGGCATATTTGGATTAATTAATAAATTAGCTGGCACAGAGCTCTGAAGATGTAAAGGACTGCACAAGTGCTATTACTGTGATAATATTTTCTGAACAACAACACTTTCCTTCCTCAAGTGATATCTCTTTTTTTTTGCTGCAAGTGAGGAGTGAGAGCTCAAGTCCTCTTTTAAGTCCTCTTTTTGAACGAGGACTGTGTTTGAAAAAATACTGGAGAAAGAATTAAAGAGGATATTCAGCTAGGTCTGAATGAACAGACACCCAAGAGAGCAATTCCAGTTGATCAAGGGCATTGACAAGAACTTGCTTTGCCAGTTAGGAAGGCTGAACTCTCTTAACGATGGCTTCATAGTCTCAGGAATATGAATTATCTTATCAGTAATGAAGAAGAGCTGCTAAGAGGAAGGAAGGCCAGATGGCACTTTCCCTAGAGCCTCTGGAGATGCTGCCTGGAATTTGATTTGAAAAGCCTTTTATAGCACCCCATGAACCTGGAATACTGCAGCAGCCCATTTAAAAGCCAATGGATATCTCAGGAGCAGTCTGACTTCACACAAATGTTGATTTTCTGTGCGGCTTGGATTGGTTCAGCTGGTTAAATGAACAGAGAAACCTGGATGATAGAGTTCAGCAGCCAGAACTGTTTGGGGTTCTTCTTGTTTGGACCTGCTTTTTCCTTTAACCATGTGTTCCCCGTTGCTTTCTTTCTGCTGTTTCCTTTTAAAAAAGCAAAGTTGTCTGAAGCTCAATGCTCAAATCCAAACCAAATCATGAAGGACTTATAACTCCACGATCTGGAAAAGTACCTCAAGATCCACTCTTTTATTAAGTAAAAAATCAGATTTAGCAGCAAACCAGACAAGCATCTTCTACACATCTTTTACACAAACAGAAGGTCCTGCAGTCAACTCCTCCTAAGCCTGGTGCAGGGAGCAAATGATTTAACAGCTTTGTACGGCAAAGAATGGTGGAGTGACATGAAGATCCTCCTGCAATTCACAGTCTAACTCTGTGTGCTCTCTGTGGTGGGAGGAGTAGGTGGCTGATTTGGGGAAGAAGTACAGCACAGGAATGATACAGTTGACTCTTCTGAGGATGGTGATGAAAATCTGTCAGCTTGGCATAGTCCTTCATGTTACCTACAGCAATTACTGACGCATGTAGAAAGTAACAGCTCTGCAGACATCGCAGGAAGAGGTTTGGTATGTGTGGTGGAGAGAGCAGATCTGCTTCATTGAAGAAGTCCCTGGCAGCACTGCCAAGGGAACTGAATGGGCTGTCCACAGAAAGGGACACCAGAGGAGCACACAGAATGGTTGTCATGAGAAAACTGTGAGATTCAGGCCTGTATTTGTGGTATATTGTTAGAAAAATTCAGTGGCAGAGTCTGCAGATGCCTTCTGCAGCGACTGTGACAATGAGCTAGCACAGGAATCGGTACACACACACTTTTAGATTAAGTTTTCCCCTCCTACAGTTTTTTTTCAGGAAAGAAAATTTGAAGCCTGGATGACTAACTACAATGCAGATGGCAGAGCAGTGTGGACATACCCATGCTAGCTCCAAATGAACTAGCTTAGATGACACCATGAGGGAATATAACCTACTCATCCTGAACTCCATCATTAAGTTGTTCCTGGAACCTGAACGTTTAAAGCAGTTTGTGATTTGGACAAGCCAAGGAAGGGCAGCAGGTCATACTCACTGCATTTTTTTTGCCATTATTTCTGAATGCTGCTAAGGAGCATCAGCGTGATGTATTGCTCTGAAAAGAAAGGAAGAAATATCTGCTCTGCTGGGATCTGGCAAACCCTCCTTGATCTCAGCAGGAAACATCATGTAGTCTTGCATGGTTCACAAGACTGCTGAAACAGCAGATTTAGTGCCTTGGCTCTAATGACAGTCCAAATAATTTAGCTCTCACCAGAAATCCCGTTGGTTACCTGAGGGTGATTTAATCTAGGTGATCCTGCTCAGGCAGGGGGTTGGACTAGATGATCTTTTGAGGTCCCTTCCAACTCCTGACATTCTGTGATGACATCCTGGTGAATCTGCTTTGAGGGGACTTCCATGCTCAGTGTATTTCCACACTGTCTGAAGGTATGAATGGCAATGATACTGCATCTACAGGTCAGCAGTAACCATGAGCAGGGAAATGTCATTACATCACATTGGTACCTTGCAACCAACTTCCAGAGTCTGAGACGAGTTGGGCACTTAAGGACAAGCCACTGTTTTGTAGGGATCGTGTCTGATGGGACCCAGAACCCTGATTAGATGCTCTGTTCTTGAACCACTTATAGCTCGAGGATTAACTAGGAAGGGTCAAATACTCTAAGGTCTTGAACTGAAGTCCTGAAGAATTAAAGCAGGTGAAATATAAACACTTATTCTCAACACAGCACCACAATCTCTGAGCGAAACATTACTGAAATAACTCACACTAGGTAGATACAACAAGAACATTTGGTTACTATTTTTTAAATTATATAATGGGATTTATTGGGAAATAAGAACTGAACAGACAGACTGTGCATGTTAAAGCTGGGGATGTGCAGTCTCAGCACTTAGATTTGTTGCTGTCTACTCTGTTGTTTGTTCTAACCAGCTTTCTGGTAGATGCCTGAAATGGAAATGAACCACATGGAAAACAGAGGCCAAATGTAAAAGACAAGAGCAGCAGTGGGGAGGACAAAACTGCCTTGTCCCCCTTGTGCTCACCAGAGCACCTTGGAGAAGGAAAGGAGAAGCAAATGGCAGGAGGTTAGAACCTGGGACATTTGCTGTAGGGGTTTTGTTGCTGTGCCTCCTGGGACAGATGCTGTTTCTGTGACTCAGTTTCTCAGCTCAGCACCGCTTCACACAACATTGTGAAGATAACCTAAAAATAATGGTGTATTTAAATGTTCATGCTGTGGGCCACCTAAGGACCTTCAAAGCAAATAGTCTGCAAGAGTTGGGGAGCCCAAGCAGAGATTTTCTCCAGTCATTTTTCCCTGCTTTTAACCACAGTTAAGAAAAATTCCAAATCCATTGGCTCACCTAATGTTTATACCTCACAGCAGATATGTATGTGTCAGTCTGAGGGATATAGGAGAAAATAATAAAAAAGCACTGTCACTGAGTGTGGGTACAAGTTAAGGGGACTGTTTCAGGTCCAGTTGTCAGAGAACATGCTTATTGGCCTTTAAAAATGTAATTTGAGAGCAGAATAATCAGAATTGACAATAAAAACAAGGTGATGCTGAGGTGAAGATAAGGAAAGCAGACAATCCATACTACTTTGTGTTGCTGCCAAACAAGAATCACAGAATCACAAAACATTAGGAGCTGGAAGAGACCTCGAAAGATCATCTAGTCCAACTACCCTGCCTGAGCAGGATCACCTAGATTAAACCACACAAGAATGTGTCCAGATTGGGCTTGAATGTCTCCAGAGAAGGAGACTCCACAACCTCTCTGGGCAGCCTGTTCCAGTGCTGTGACATCCTCACTGTGAAGAAGTTCTTCTCACATACATGCGGAACCTCCTGTGGTCCAACTTGGACCTTGTCCTATCACTGGCCATCACTGAGAAGAGCCTGGATCCATCCTCCTGACACTCACCCTTTACATATTTATAGACATTAATGAGGTCACCCCTCAGTCTCCTCTCCTCCAAGCTGAAGAGACCCAGCTCCCTCAGCCTGTCCTCAGAAGGAAGATGTTCCACTCCCTCCATCATCTTGGTGGCCCTGTGCTGGACTCTCTCAAGGAGTTGTGTGTCCTTCTGGAACTGAGGGGCCCAGAACTGGACACAACATCCCAGGTGCGGTCTCACCAGGGCAGATAGAGGGGGAGAAAAAAGAACTTCAATAACAACATATAAAAATGCAGTAAGATTATGAAAATGGGCTACATTTGAAGGGAACAATATGACTTTTACACAGAAAATTCTGTCTACAGTCTACCATGAGAGGACAGGACAATGAAGAAAGTGATTTCCTTCTGAGAACTCAGACAGTTTCATGTCTTAACAGATAGGATGTGTGTCCCCATGGATATCATGGTATTCTGTAGAAAGCTATAAAAAACTATATCCCTGAAATTATTACCAAAGTTATGGGCATGCAAAAAATAAATATCCTGTACCAGAAAGTTATGAGAGGAAAAAATATTTTGTTTTTTGCTAGTAAATTTAGTTAGTTGTTTTCCCCTGTAAGCATCCCACTGGATTACTGTACTTCAGCTCATATCCGCTGCAGTAAAAAGGACTTTCAAAAGGATGGAAGATGCAAATCCTGTTTGTGTGTCTACACTGCATTATCTACATCCAAATAAAAAGAAGAGGCTAGTAAATAAAACTTCTCCAAGTATGACTGACCAGCAGAGCTGAGCAAATAATTTGCAGAGATTATATTGTTTCTTCTCTGTTTTATTTTTGTTTGTTTTCAATGAGTTATTGTAGTTTTAAGAAATGAATAGTTTCACAGGAGTTAGATGCCCTCTGTCTATAGATGATTTATGAATGTAATGGCTTTAGTATTTACAGTGTGAGTTTGCATAATCATTTACAATGTCTTCATGTTCTGTCTGGTGAGGTGTAAATATTAGTACTACATTTCTTAGGCAAATACTCATGTGAACGACGTTAATTATAAAAATTTTACTAACAATAATTTAATTCAAACATTGGTTGGAAACTAAATGCAAATGATCAGAAAAACAGATGAATTATAACAGAGTTACAGAATGTTAGAAATTGGAAGACACTTTCAAAGATCATCCAGTCCAAGCCCCCTGCCCGAGCAGGATCACCTAGATTAAATCACACAGGAACGTGTCCAGATTGGGCTTGAATGTCTCCAGAGAAGGAGACTCCACAACCTCGCTGGGCAGCCTGTTCCAGGGCTCCATCACCCTCACAGGTAAAAATGTTTTTCCTTACATTCCCATGGAACTTCCTACGCTCCAGCCTGGACCTACTGCCCCTTGGCCAATTGTTCGATTAATTATACGTTTCTTGTATTTGAGGTACGTGTTTAGGCTTTCTCAGTACCCTAAGAAGCATAATTTTGAAAGTCAAATCATAGTCAGCATTTTTATTCCTGTAATATAATCCATATACCAATACTATATAGAATGAAGAACATTTGTACCGTGCTTGGTTTGCAGTTAATTGATTTTCTGTAAGCATCAGCTTTTAAACTACAAACTTGTTGACTTAAGAAGACTTGGAGAAAGATAGAAAATCTCAATTAGATGTGTGAAGTCATTGTATGTAAAATTTAAAGCATGTTAGTAATCATGGAGTCACTTCAGGGTCTTTCTTTGAATGAAACTATTAGAAATTAAGGTCTCTTTTTTTTTCAGGAAGGATTATATCCATTTGGGATCTTAATATGCATTAATTTAGCACAGTTGTCCCTGCAAATAATTGATTTTATTTAAGTTCCCTTTTATACCTGGTCAACAAAGTTAACAACTTGCCATGGGGAAAAAAACCACGACTGGCATTAGATTGGATACTGGAGCCAGGCATTATTTTTGACCTGTACAACCAACCCAAAACCCTCCTATTTCTTCCCATGTGGTAGTAATAAAAGAGACACAGCTTATGTTAAATTAAAATTTAGGTGAGTACATTATAAAGAAAAATGACAGAGGGACAAGTCACTGAAAAACTCCCATTACTCCTTAATGTTGTACTAAGGAAGAAAAATGCCATCATGGAGTATATAATCACCAATGACAGCACTGACAGATGAGAAAATATCCCTTTGAAAAGCCAACCTTTTTCTCTGAAGTAATGTTGCTATTAGTAAGTGTCCCATATTAATTTAAACTAATGATTTGCTTGATCTATGTGACAAATATTAGGACTGCTGAAAACTAAAGGAAGTTTTGCATTATTTTCCATATTTGAGGACTTTAATTACAGTTGAGAGGTTGCTATAAGAAGGCATGTCTTTTATGTATTGAAGATTAGTAGGACCAGGACAATTCTGCAGTTCACTTGCTAAGTCCAGGCAAAACCCGATGGAAGAGTCATGGATCTAATCTTGACAAAAGGAACTTCATCCCTGCAGCTTTGTGATAACACGGGAGGAAAAAAATAACCGTTATTCTGCTTGGAGTTTCTCCAGTTTTAGATATAATATTAATGGATATAGAATCACAGAAATCTCTTGGTTGGCAAGGACCCTTTAGATGATCCAATCCAACCATCACCCTAACCTGCCATCTACCACTAAACCAAGTCCCTCAGCACCACATCTAACCATATTTTAAACATCTCCAGGGATGGACACTCCACCACTTCCCCAGACAGCCTGTTCCAATATTTTGCACTCTGGCAATTTTTTTTTTTCTTTTTTCCTTTATGCAGAGCTAGAAAACGGAGTTAGACAGAGAAAGCTGATTATGATATTTTGGCAAATTCCTTCCAAATCTATCATATAGATTTCAAATATCTGTACCAAATACCTGGAGGTATGTGGTGTGCACATCCAGCCAGGAGGCAGTCACATTGCTTGGTGTGGAGGACGAGGCAGCTTGGGAAGGAGTTCACCAGGAGACCAGGACGGGTACTAGAAATTCCTGGGTGACACTGGCACTTTGGTTAAATCATAATATACTTCCAAAATGTACCAAACCAAACATAGTCATATATGTGCTATAAGATGAAGGAAAAATAAGTAGAGTCAGCATTTTACTGGCAATAGAGGAGGTGCTCTATTAGGTGCCCTCAAGTACACATTAGTGTCATCAACTAAATAATGATTATTAGAAAAAATTATTATATTCCCTGCAATGGAAGCTACACCCTTGATGACTTCCCCAGGAGTTGAATGTCCAGATACATAAAAATGTCTGGGCCTATAGGGTTGGTAGTTCCTAAGTCAGTGTTTTATGTGTGTCTGGTGAGACCCCACCTGCAGTACTACACCAACTCTAGACCCTCAATACAAGGAAGGACATTGGCCCTTTGGAGTGAGTCCAGAGGACGCCACAAAGATTATCAGAGGGCTGGAGCACCTCTCCTACAAAGACAGGCTGAGAGAGTTGGGTTTGTTTAGCCTGGAGAAGAGAAGGCTCTGGGAAGACATTAGAGCAGCCTTCCAGTACCTGAATGGGCTACAGGAAAGCTGGAGAGGGACTGTTTGCAAGGGCAGGGAGTGACAGGATGAGGGGCAGTGGTAGGTTTAGATGAGATATTAGGAAGTTCTTCACTGTAACGTTGGTGAGACACAGGTTGCTTAGAGATGTGGTGGAGGGCCCATCCCTGGAGGTATCAAAGGTCAGTCTTGATAGGGCTCTGAGCAACTTAATCTAGTTGAAGATGCCCCTGATTACTGCAGGGGCGTTGGACTAGCTGGACTTTAAAAGCTCCTTCCAACGTCACGCATTCTACTCTGTGATTCTGTGCACTAAGCTGTTCGCTTTTTGAGTTTTTTTTTTGTTTTTTTTTTTTTCCCTCTGCACCATGTGAAGAGATGCCTGTTGATAATACCCAGATGCAGCACACTCAGTCAACAATTTCTCTTATTACATGACATGCATCCTCTCCAAGAGCAATAAATATGTTGTTAATGGAGTACATGTGAAACACAAAATCCCGCAGCTGATCTTCCATCATTTCTATTCTGCTCATTTAGTCTGGTTTTACAGTTTCAGCATAAAAATGCTACTGCAGGTGAGAACACCAAAATAAATTGTGGGAAACTCTTCAGCTGAGAGTAGTATTTGGTGCTTCAGAATGGGAAGAGGAAGAATTGGCATGGTCAATAATCAATTTTAGTCAAGATACCTGTACAAATCCTAACCATCTTGGCACACACATCCCAACATTGGTAGCCACATATATCAGCAAGAAAAAGAATCAACATGCAAGGTCTCTCAATGTATTTTATGCAAAATTTCTGAAGTTCACTCTCTTACAGAAAACATGGTGGTTATCTGCTTACTCTGCTGCTCAAAGCAGTTCCCTAACCAAGACCACCTACCATGTCCTGTCCCCAATAATCACCAGCTTTTCGGGGATCCTCAGTTCAGAGAAAGGAAGACTGTGGTATCTATTTTTTAAAACATAGGAAAACCCCTCACTTTTTGTTTTTTCCAGAAGTACTTTGATTTAAAGATTTTCTGGAGAATGTTATCACCAGGCTTTGTATGATAAAAAATTATGAACCCATAATTCAACAATGCTTTTGCTAGAGCATGCCCTCCTCTGGACTCTCCAGCACCTCAATATCTTTTCTGTAGCAAGGGGCCCAAACCTGAATGCAGGACTCCAGGTGGGGCCTCACCAGCACTGAGTGCAGGGAGACAATTACAGAGTAAACCCCAGTAGTTAGATGGACGTGTATGGATCTGCTTGAGCAGCTAGCAGGTGTTCATGGGAGGTCTTGCTAAGTAGCAGCTTGGGAAAATGGGGCTCATTTCCTATGAACTGCTTTCAAAAGCACATGGGCACTGGGAAGAAAGGTGAATCCTAGGTCAAGAAGTGCAATTTGCTCCCTTGGCTTCGTTCACCTCGTTACCATCTCCCTGCAGTTCATGAAACTGTTAGCATATATTAAAAATTGCAAAAAAGATATGCATAAATTAAAAATTAAAAAGCTATGTGGATTTATGCAAATCGGTACACTGTGCAGCATTCAATCAATAATAAATAGGCAAATTAGGGGTGACCTTCAAGTTCCTGTCAGGCTGCCTGTTGCAGCACTGCCAAGGCTGTAAGATGCCAACAGGTAGCGTAACACAGCGCAGCACCAAGCGTGCTGGAGATCTCGAACTGAGCATTTGCTCCTGGTGCTCTGACATTCTGACTGCAGGGGGAAAATGTACTTTAAAAAAAAAAAACAAAAAGAAAATCTTTACACCACATGTTCACATTTAGCCTTTCTCGAAGCACTGATGATGTAACGGCAGCCTCTGGCTGAAAGCAGCTCCGCTTTCACCCTCACGGGCGCCTGCTTGTCAGAAGCTGCAGATACTGGCTGAACGCCAGTGCCACGGCACCCTGGGCTGGATGGAGCTGTGAGATGGACCTGAATGACTTTTGGACTCAGAAGATGGAGGTTTTATTAGAATCCTGAAATTTTTAATTAGAGAAACCTCAAAGGCTGTGTTTATAATTAGTAACTCGTATGTTTCTGAGATGATTCTCAGGGCCTGAGGCAGATGGTTTGGAGCAGCTCATGTCTGTTGCACTGAGCTCTCCTGCTGTCCCAAAGTTTACCCTGTCCCCCCAGGGCTGGTCCTCATCTGGATAGGCTCCCAGCTCATCTAGGACTGACCTGGGCTGAGATGTGCCAGAGCCCTGCTAACAATTAACAGCAATGGAGATCACATTTGGGAGCATTGCCAAACACTGACCACTAGCATTTGGGCTACCAAACAGTTGTCTTAAATCAGAGATTACACAGGGATTATACACAATTTTCTTCTGGCCCATCACACAGGAGCAGAGGGTCCAGAATTTAAACCATTTCTGCTTCTAACTCAGGGACTCTGAGAAGCAGCAGACCCCACTCCAGCACCTCCCTCCTCCCCACTCCTCTCTGAAACTCTTGCAGCCCGTGCAGAAGCTGCAGGCTCCCATGTTCTTCCTGTGATCCTTGCACCTACCAGACCTCGAAGTTTCTTCTAGCTTTTAGCACCTTCAGTTCTCCGTTGTGGAGGAACTCCCTCCATCTCACGCCTGGAGCTCCATCTGGCTCAGTCCCAGAGGAACTGAAGAGAATGGTGGATGACCAAAACCCAAATACTGTCTGTCACATCCGGGACTGATTTTGGGCCTTTTTAAATGTCAGATTTCAACCAGAACAAACGGATTCTCTATGATCTTGTTTTGGGAAAGCTCTAATTTGGATCTGCATCAAGGTTACATTTGTTTCTTCAAGATTTGTCCTCTCCCTGTACCCAAAATAGGGCAGTCATCAACCTCCAAGTCCTCTTGGAGTTACACAAGTATTGTAGTACTTCCACAAACATTCCCTTCAAAGACAAGAACTGCACCACACACATTTACCACCCACGGATTAAGGAATCAGATGCATGTCACGCAGTAGCTAAGGGCTGCTATCCTGAAACAGGACTGGGCTATTTAATTTCTCCCTCATTAGTTACTCTCGATCCAGCTCTGCTTTTGCTTCCTCTTGGGTTGCATGCCCTTAGTTTAGGGCACAGACTCCACACTGAACTCAGGCTGTCAGGCTTAATTTATTACATTATTCTGTATCATTGATCAGCATGTCAAGCACTTAGGTGAATGCTGAGAGAGTACTTAAAAGATAACAAGCTATTGTTATTGTATTCCCTCACAGCTCTGGTGAAAATTCCGTTACCTTCTGCCTTGAAATCCAATCCACAATTTCTGTTAGCCACACACTTGTACTCACAAGTCTCTGGGCAGATTTTGCCACTCAGACATCCCTGAACAGAAGAATAGGAATCTGTTGTCAAGGTTTAGCTGTGAGGAGATAATTTTGCCTCTGTCCTTACATATGGGTTGGTTTTTATTTTTTTCTCATATAACCATTCAAGCAAACACCACAGCAGAACTTGCCTCCAGAGGAAGAAAACAGAAAACCACAACATGGAAAAGAAGCTACTGAAAAAAGGTACTTTCAGTGCCAATGGTACTTTCAGCAACTGTCTCAGGGACTTCCAGTTAACTCCAGCCACAGCCATGGATTTTGTGAACTCACCATCTGCATGTGCAGTTTATATACACATGGCTGACAAGTTGGCCAAGCCTTCAAGTAGTATCATACTAGGCTACACAAACAGATCCTCCAACTCACTGCTTTGCTGTCCCAGATCCTAACGGCCAGTGTCAGTTCCAGCTCTAGAAAGGGCAAGATAAGCTAAAAAATTCTTCCTGGTTTCATGGTGAAATAAAGTCACCAGAATTATAAAGAAAAAAAAAATCATCAGATGTAAATCAAAAGTTATCAAGTATAGAAAATTATAATAGGTTCTAAAAATATGAACGAAATATAGCTGGCATGACTAAGAACAATAAAAAGAACTCTTCCAGTCTATTTGGATTAAAAAAAAATCCTGTGAGCAAAGGTGCAGATCCATCATTAGGTGAAGATAAAAAAATACTTAATGCAGAACAGAGGGAACTGTTCACTGAATACTTCTATTCAGGTTTAGGAAAGAAACAGATGATGTACTTTTTATTTTTACATGAAAAGGATGAAATACCTGTCTGTAATTAGTAGAATGCTTATTTAAAACAAAGTAAAATACTAAACATTAACTGGGAATAGAAGATGATATATAAATAGGCATGATTAATTAACGCCTAAGAGTTCTTGAAGGAACAAATAAGGATACATCTGGCTTATAGATTTTCCTCCTTAGTGCACCCTGGACTGCTAAAACTCCAACAGACTGAAAGAATCACAATCCAGATGGACAGAAAAGATGTTTGAGTAAGCACAGAGTAGTCAGCAATTAAAGTAGGGGTGAAAAAAATATTAAGGATGGGGAAATAATATAATTCATATGATTTTAATGAAAACAGGCCTCCTCCTCCTCCTCCTCAAAAAAAAAAAAAAGCATCATTATTCCTGGCTTTAAAAAGATGACCAATTAAAAGATATATTTAAATACTATAGTGTGTTTGAAGTGTTTGAATTAACACTATATAGGCTGTGTGCCATATCATATCAGTAAAGGCCATGTGAAGTTAGAAGGAAATGGCTTGTGCCTCCAAAAGTTATTTAAAAGCACCAAACTATTGCTGAATTAAGATATTTTCAGTGGTGTTTCAGGGGGATAAATACAAGAACACACATATTTCAGCACTTCCATCAATGATTTTGAAAACTAAGCCTCTTTTGACTCAATTTGAGGCTAGAACAAAGACTGGAAGAGAAGCTAATAACAGTTAGAGAGCATCAGCCACGTTTCATGATCTGGTTCATTTGTTAGGCTAGTCCCGGTGGAGTGAAATCTGTCTGAATATAACCAACTAATAGGAAATATATGGAGAAACAAGGAATTAAACCAATTGCTGTGAATGCTTGAAAAGAGATTTACAGTAAAAATGGTTGTCCAGTTCACATGTGCTTACACTGAGGAGGAAGAGGAGTAAAATGTACAGTAGAAATGTGTATTTGGGTACTGTGGACACTTGTAGCAAAACCCTGAAAGAAATTCTGTTGCCCAAAAGTGAAACTCTCGGGCAGAAGCCAAAACAGCCACAGAGAAATCAGGCTGAAGAAGTTACTGTGGAGGTTGTCAGCTTGGCTAAGACAACATAGAGAAGCGGTAACTTAAAGCCACTTTGATGGGACAAAATATTAAATACTTAATGACTTTCATTTAGGAAGGCATGAAAAGAAGAGATTAAGAATTAGAAGATAGAAAAATCCACATGGGAAATAATTAACGCATTTCAATATCTATTAAAATAACCTCTGGAAGAAATTAGCACATGAATTGCTGAATCCTCCATTTCTCTGCATCATCAAATCAAGACAGGATGAATAAACTTCTCAAAGATAGGCTTCATCTTTGAATTTACCCTAATGGAAAATACAATTCTGTTCTACCTGATTTTTGTCCTCAGCAGCTTTTACCACTTTTTACCACTGTAAAAACTAAAAGCAAGAGGGGGTAAGCATAACACAACAGGCATCCAAGCCCGTGCCATGGCCTTGAACACTCTTAACCGCATCCTAGGAAATTTACAACATTGCACTCCTCTAAAGAGCACTGAAGGATGTGTTTTGCCTGCTTTCTCCTTAAATAGTTTAAAACAAGCTTCAATTCTACAGTAGTAGAATTTTAAAGTAGAGGAATATCTTAGACTGCATTTTCAATACTTTCATCGATTCTCCTTTTTAGTTCTGTCACTTTAGAAGCTAGGATATTTCTGCAGCTTCTCTTCATCCTGATGCATGTGTCTGCTATCCTGTGGTACAGGAAATTACATTTATGTGTCTAACTACCTCATTTTGTGGATCCCAGGGCCTAGCAATTTGCATTACAGCTCCCACAACTGTGCAACAAAATTTTCTCTGTGAAAAAGAGTGGAACTGGGAAGAAATGGAACAACAAAAGAGCGAGTCAGTCACCTCCCCAGGCCAGCAGGTCTGGGGAGGTGACTGTGCCCCTGTACTGGGTGCTGGTGAGGCCACACCTCAAGTACTGTGTTCAGTTCTGAGCCCCTCAATACAAGAAAGACATCGAGGCCCTGGAACATGCTCAGAGAAGGGAAACCAGACTGGTGAAGGGTCTGGAGGACAAATCTTATGAGGAGCAGCTGAGGGAGCTGGGGTTGTTTAGTCTGGACAAGAGGAGGCTGAAGGGAGACCTTATCACTGCCTATAATGACCCGAAAAGAGGTTGTAGAGAGATGGGTGATGGTCTCTTCTGCCAAGGGACAGGTGATAGGACAAGGGGAAATGGCCTCAAGCTGTGCCAGGGCAGGTTCACATTAGATGTCAGGAAAAAGTTCTTCACTGAAAGAGCTGTCGGGATGTGGAACAGGCTGCCCAGGGAGGGGGTTGAGTCCCCATCCCTGGGTGTATTTAACAGATGGGTAGATGAGGTGCTCAGGGATATGGTTTAGGAGAGGACAGGTACAGTTGGACTCGATGATCTCAAAGGTCTTTTCCAACCTAGTCATTCTGTGATTCTGTGGGATTAAATAATATTGCAAATTCAGCTATTACGTGTTAAATGGGGTGGAGGGAGGTGGAGGGGAGGAGGGTAAGAAAACCAATAAACATATATTGGAAGAGAAGAGATTAGGAATTTATATCTAATTCATGATTCAAAGAAAACTCACAGGGGTAAATTTTTTAATTGAAAACAGTAAAATAAAAATATATCCTTAATGCAATTTGTACAATTTGGAAGGCTTTGTGACCTATTCCTCTTCTAGATTTTTACATCCATGGAAATATACTTGGTGCAATATTCTTCTGACATTATAGCAGTTCACTAAATATGAGTTTTATTTAAATGTTTGTAGATTTTTTTTCAAACTTTAATAGTTTACTGTCTCAAATTTTATACAATAATAAAAAAGATCTCTTCAAAATTTGCTTAAAAACTCTTGCATTAAATGAAACTAACTAAAACCATAGTCAAAAAAGGCACAACACTCCCCTCCCCCCTCGTGATGTATGTGTGCACCTCTGAAATACACCAAGCATAACAAAGCAGCCAGAGCGCTTCCTCCCATCTTTGCCTCTTTGAAGCCACTGCCACCACCATAATGTTGCTCTGGGTGAGCTCTTCATCTTCCCCAAGCACAAGCCGTGCTCTGTTTTCTGTGTCTTTCCTAGTCCCCTTTGCACCTCTGCACTCTCTAAGTGTAACTTAAATCTTCCAAAGCACTTTGGGATCATGAAATGAAATTCATTTGAGATGTGTAGCAACCATTAAGAAGCAATTAACGATGCTTTAGGGAAGACAAAGCTAGGCAGCAGCAATGTGGTTTGTTCTTTGGTACAGTAAGGTTTGCCATAAGAGGGGCAGTCACACAGAGCCAAGATGTTCTCTTGTAACTGAGCAATGCACATCTCTTTTGTCGTCTACAAGCGGCAATAATTCATGTCACAGCTCCACGGGGCTTCAGGATAAAAGTAGGCTGGCAGCGTTGCCCCTCTCCTGGAAAAGTGAGTTAGATGCTGAGTAGAGCTCGAGATCTGCCTTCTCACGTGAGGTTTACTTTGAATAACCCTGTGGTAGGCATTCATGCAGAAAGAGAGGCTGAGACACTTGGCTTTGCTCAGCCTTAAGAAGAAAAAGCAAAGAGGGGATCGTGTTGCTGACTGCAGCTACCTAATGGGAAGGTCTAGTAGGGAAGATGGAGATGAACCATTCCTAGAGTTGCTCAGTGAAAGGGTGAGGCAAAACCCACAAGTTGCAACAAGGGCAAATTCTGACTAAACCTAGGGAGAAAATGTCACCATGAGAGTGGTGAAACACTGGAACAAGTTACCCAGAGAGGCTGTGAATCTCCAACCTTGGAGATACTCAGAACTTGATTGAAGAAGGTCCTGAGAAGCTTTGTTGAGTTGGCCTCAACTTGAGCAAGGAATTTGGAATAGATGATGTCCAGAGACCTTTTCCAACCTGAATTATTCTGTGATCCCATGTATTTCCTGGAGAGTTTTCAGATGATTCCCTATTGACCTCACTCTGCTCCCTATTACTGAATATATTTGAAAACTCCATCCCCTAGAAGTAGTAATACATGGCCTTAAAGGAAGTAACTTCATCAAACTCTTCTTCTTTCTTTGTGATTCAAATAAACTATTTATCAGTACTTTTCCTTCTCTTTAAGACATGATTTTCAGCTAAAGGCATAATTATTTCCACAGTATTTAATTGTGGTATCAAGTAAAGAGGTGGCTTTGAGCCTTTCAAAAGAGGCCCTACCTCTCACTGACATGCCTTCATTTCACAGACATCTGCCTCCTTTTCTACAGCAAACATACATTCTTCATGTTCTTAATAGATTTCTTTTTTCTTTTGCTCTTTGACCACAGCTTCAATTAGATTCTGAACACCTGCAAAGACGCCACACAACTCTGAAGAGCCAAAATCACATTTGCTGCTTTTAAAGAAGGACATTCCTTCCTGTTTCCTCATTCCCTCCCTCCTGACAGGCCTCATGTTAATCTGACAAGTCACACACCAAAACTTTGCTTTATGGGTTTTTTTGTTGTTGTTTGCTTCATTTGGAGAGCTGAATTAGCCAGCACAGATGCAAAAGACTACCCCAGCTCTGCAAGTGAGCAGAGGAGAAACTCATCACTATCAGTCCACTACATTGGCTTGCACTACTTAACATAATCTTGTACTTAGGCTGAAATTTGATGATACAATTACTTCTACAACGTCTACAATGAAGACACATATAACTGTCCCAGTCATTTGCACTGCCCTAGTAATCAATTGATATAAATTAATAGATGCTTAAAACAGATCACATGGATGTAGAACCCTAGAATCCTAGAATTGTCTTGGTAGGAAAGGACCCTTTAGATCACCAAGTCCAACTGTCACCCTAACCTGCCATCCACTACCAAACCATGTCCCTCAGCACCACATCTAACTGTCTTTTAAATACCTCCAGGGATGGAGACTCCACCACTTCCCAATGCCTAACAACCTTCTCTGTGAAGAAGTTTTTCCTCACCTCGGTCTAAAAGTATTTCTGACTGTAAAGGAAGTCACAGGATAAGATCTGGTGCCACAACGTTGTTGGTACCACATGCAATGCCACCACTACCTCACTAGGCCTCAGTTGCTGCTGAGGGCTCCAGCACCCTATCACTGGTCCGCCAGATGTTGCTGTTCATCACATACATGAGGTGGCACTGCCCTGCTGCACTGGCAACTGGATCACTGCAGGTAACCACATGGACCTGCCTGACATTAAATGTCAGCTGAACCCCATCTTCTGTGTAAATGATGCATTTCTAGGCAAGATGAATGGCTCAAGGAATTTTTCTATCATCTTCTCCATAATTTTGAGAATCAGAAAAATGCCTGTTCTTGTATACTTCAAGCTATGCAGCTGGGGAGATTTTCTTTCTTTATTTGTAAAAAAACATAAATTAAATAAATAAAAGAAAATGCAGAGAATGGAGTAAATTAACATATTTTAATTGCTGCAATCAAATCCTATAGTAAAACTGTTTCAGAAACTTTCAGAAAAATAACATAGAAGTAGAATTAACATGATAAATTTATTGCAGAAAACATGCTTATTAAACTGTCTCAAGACTAAATATGCAGCTTTAAAAAAATGTACCTTCATATAAAAATTAGCTTATAGTTATAGATACATGTGGGAATATCTCCAGACTTGAAAAATTTCTGAACCTCCTAATCCTGAAGAAAAAAGATGAAAATTTTCCTCACTTTACACCTCCACATTCTGAAAATCAAGATGCAAGCTGCTAAGTGTGTACCGTCAGTTCTGAAGAGTTTCACAAACGATTTCGACCTCTACTTCTCTTTACCAATCACAGCCACCACCGCTAATTCCTGGGGAATCACAGGATGCCAAACATCACTGACTCAGTCCACTGGTAAAACCTGTTCACAAGGATGTGTAACAATAGGAAGAGGGGTACTGGGGTTTAAATAAAAAAGGGTAGATTGAGGTTGGATATTAGGAAAAAGCTCTTCATTCTGTGGGTGATAGATCACTGGCACAGGTTGCCCAGAGAGGTGGTGGAGGCCCCATCGCTGGAGATATTCAAGGTCAGGCTTGAGCTGAGCAACCTGATCTAGTGAAGCTGTCGCTGCTCACTGCAGGAGGGTTGGAAGAGATGCCCTTTAAAGGTCCCTTCCAATCTAACAATTTCTATCATTCTATGGTAAGCCTTTAAATAATGACCAGTCAAATATCTCTCCAAAAAAAGCACTTTGTGCCTCTGAAGTATCGTAGTCTGGAAAGTTTATGACCAGAACTTTCAAGTGTGCCCAGTGATGTAAGAGCTCAAATTACTCACTTCGGGTCCGATTTGCGCAAGTATGAACATTTGCAGTTACTGGACCTGCACATACTCACGACCAGTTGAGAATGGAAACTTAATTGGGCTGGAATGACAGCGACATGACTCATGCTGCGCACCCAAGAGCCGAACCGCGATCTGACAGGTCAGCCAGCGGCTAAGGAATGAATTCCCAACACCACTGAGCGTAGTCAACGACCTCGCCAGATTGGTTTTTAAACATTGTTTTTCATCTTGGTTTAAATTATATGAGTGCAGAGTAATATGCATGTACAGTTAACTCCAAAAAGCCATCTGAAACGCTTCTCTACCCACACTGCTTTCCTTCAAAAGGTGAGATTAGGAGAACTGTTGCTAGCATATGTTAGTTAGGCTAATTAATGCAGATCTGGAAGATGTTTTGGAGTTGCAGTGATGTCACAAATATAATCAGTTTATAGCCAGGTAAAATCGATAGCCCGTTTTCAAAAGGTTTGTGCTTTGCCTGCTCTTTGGATACATGGTATTATACAATCCATGTCTCTGGTAAAGAGGACTGATGCTAACCACAGGCAAGATCCCACGATTTTCTGTAAGTTTTCTACAACTGAGTAATCATATTCAGCCAACTAGCACACGTAAGAATGAGTAATTTATTTTCTAAATAGGATGCTAAGAGACAACACTTCCTACAACTATTGTTCTATAAACATCTGACTTCTGGACATAGTGGTTTTGTTGCATAGTCTGAATAGCAGCACTTCTGCTAAAGCTCAGGAAAAAATAGTTCTAGGATTGCTGCTGCCACAATAGCATTTTTGATAGAATAGATCAAACAGATTAAAGGCATGAGTCAATTCACATCACAGGCACAGCAACTTCTCATCTGCCTAAACACACCATGCAGACACACTTTAAATTATGAACATTTTGTGTTTTGTGGGTTGGTTGTTTTTTTCTTATAATTTTCCAGCAAGTCAATTATCCACCACAAAAATGGAGAATGGAGTATTTGATGGGAACTGCAGGGAGAAGACAGCTTCTGTTTGATAAAACAAGAACAGAAAACAAATTATGAATCCAGCTTTGTAAAACAGTTAGGCAGCTCTGTGGACCAGCCACAACCTGGGATGAGTCCAGCATAAAAGCTTAGGGCAGAATTGAAAAACAATCTTAAATGTTCTCCACTCCAGAAGTTGAAGAAGTAGTCAGAGCCTGAAGATGCACAGGAGAGGCTGAAGTCCCTGGGTTTGTTCAGCCTGGAGAAGAGGAGGCTGAGGGGAGACCTCACTGTGGTCTGTGGTTTCCTGACGAGGGGGAGCGAAGGGGCAGGTGCTGATCTCGTCTCTTTGGTGACCAGGGATAGAAACTGAGGGAACGGCATGAAACTGAGACAGGGGAGGTTTAGGTTGGATGTTAAGATGTTCTTTCCTGAGAGGGTGCTCGGGCACTGGGACAGGCTCCCCAGGGAAGGGATCACAGCACCCAGCTGGACTGAGGTCAAGAAGTGTCTGGACGATGCACTCAGTCCCCTGCTCTGACTTGTCTGGTCCTGTGTGGAGCCAGGAGTTGGACTTGATGATCCTTAGGGGTCCCTTCCAACTCAGGAGATTCTGTGATTCTATGATTCTGAGCGTTTAAGTATATGTCTAACCTGAAATCAGTAGTTGTTACTGAACACACCATTTGCTGGTTCTATGGATATGTTTAAGTACCTAAGAAGAGATATGTGTAAAGTGGTCCTTCTAAGACTCTATTTTTACCCAAAGCCAAAGACATGCTCACTGTGTAAAGCTTCAGTCAGTTTTAGGAATGGAAAGCAGTCTCCCTGTGGATGCTGCGGTCTCAGGGATGCTTTTGAAAATTTTAGCCAAAGTCTTGTAACTATATATAATTAAAATTAGTTTTCCTGACCTACACAGGATTATTAATGCTTAGCAGAGTAAATTCTATTCCACATAACTAAATCTTCTCAAGCTTTCATATTACATTTCAATTACTGCAATTTCTTTTTCTCTGTCATTGGCAAATGAAATCTTGTTTCACTGAAATCTATCCAAAATTAATTTTCCTAGATCTTTGCTTTGTTCAGCTTTTCCGTGAGACCTACAAAACAGTATCAGTGTTTAATTGGGCACTATTGTTAGGCTGCAGTCCATCTTACTGATCATTATTGTCTTACCGCTTCCCTTCACTCTGTCTTCTGCCTGTCTGCAAGCATCTCTAATCACATCTTGTACGTAAAATAGAACTGGCTTGGGCAGGGGCGACATGTAGGTTCTGTATTTCTGAAAAATGTGTAGTAAAAAAGAATGTGTGATACAGTGTCACTGGGATAGTGCAAATAAATAGTAAGATCTAAGAGCCTCCAGTCTTTGGAAAGAGCAAATTCTTCGGGGAAATATACAGATTAATTATAAATCTATATATTTATAAAGATACATGTGTATGTTTGCACATAAACCTATATGAATAATGGGATATATTTCACCTCATCTTCTCCAATTCAGCTGAGTGGACATAGTGAAATACTGTTGTGTAAATATTTAAAGGCTGTTTCCCAGTAAGAAAAAACATTGCATTGGAGAGCAATGTGTTCAAACACTCCCAAAGCAGACCAGCATTGAAACATCTGATGGGTTTTTAACAGACTGTGGCATTACACTCCAAAAGCTGCAAATGGGAACATCTTGTTGACTTTGTTTGTGATAGACTCGTTGATGGATTGTGAGGACTGACTGAAGGAGATGATTGTTATTTTGTGAAGCACAATTTGTACCTATCCGTGGGGCAGAAATGACCATCTCACTTGACTGAAGCCCAGGGAGGCTGAACTAGGATCCTGCAGCCCTCTGTGCTGACCTGGATGTGCTTGGAGACCTCTGGAAGATGGTGTGTTCTGCAGCACCCCTGTAACTTGTGGTCAGCCCTGCCATGGTCAGGCTGCTTGGCTGGTTGATCCTTGTAAGTCTCTTCCAACTGAAAAGCTCTAGTATATTCTACAAAACCATTTTTAAATTGAAAAATGCATCTATGTGTTAAAACATTCATATTGCCCCAAAACCAATGGGTTTGGTCCCAACCCCAGAGTGAGTCAGGCAGTATCAGATGGGGGGTGGGGGTGCCTAAGCCTTCATTAAACAGAAGAGAGCCTGATGCAATGTTGTTCATGCTGAAGCACAACCTAAAGTGTATATGGAAAGTGTGTTGCCATAGGAACCTCTTTGCTGAAATGAGTAGGAGAAGTGAAGTGCAGGGAGGAAGAGAAGCATTTAATGAAACGGGGAAATAACTGACTACTACTGCATAGGAGAAGCCGTTGAACTTGTCAGATATTAGCCAGATGTTAATAAGGTGATTAAATTCCAAAAGCATAACAGAAAAGGTAAACATAACCCAGTGACTAATTGGGAGGAAAAGAACAAACTATAACAGAAGAAAACAAAGATTCAGTCAGCTTTCAGCACAGGCAGCTACCCAAGTACCAACAAAACAACAGAACAACAGTTTTATGAAATGGGCTCAAACTATGATGATGTGTAAACTTTGCGATGCAAACAAAGATTATTTAGTTTAACTAATTAGTTTTGATTTTCTTGCAACAATTATAAAAACCCCCAGCAATTCATAGAGGCTCCCCAGGGAAGTGGTCCCAGCACCCAGCTTGACTGAGGTCAAGAAGCATCTGGATGATGCACTCAGTCCCCTGCTCTGACTTGTCTGGCCCTGTGTGGAGCCAGGAGTTGGACTTGATGATCCTTAGGGGTCCCTTCCAACTCAAGAGATTCTCTGGTTCACATAGTGGATAGTCCAGATTGACAACAAAGAGCTGCTGGAGAACGTGAGGTGAGGGATATAACTCCTTGGTATGTACCCCTTTAGACTCTGAAAGATGAAGAGTGCTGCTCCTCTGCTTGAGTTGCAGTCATAAGGAAAAAAAGCACCTCTAAACCACTGTTTGCACCAGTAAGCACGTTACAAACAGTTAAGAGCTGACTAAAGCAGCATCCTGCTGTGCTCTGCACTGTATACCTAGAGAATACCTGCCTCCTCCTTGGAGATAAACAGACAAAAAAGGCACAGGCTGCACAGAGAACATCACACAGAGACACAAATATCAATTATCTTGATATCTCTTGTGCAGAGAGTTAATTAATGGGCAGGGAAGTGCAGGTACAAGGGATAAGGAGGATTAAGCAGAAGGCAAACTATACTGCAGCAAAGAAGAAGCACACAGACCAGGTGTGGGGATGACAGAACAGGAGGTGAGAAGACACACTCAGAACTAGCCAGCAGATCAAGGGAGGTTCTCTTCCCACTAGACTATGCCCCAGTGAGGTCTCACCTGGGATACTACAGGCAGTTCTGGGCTGCCTGGTTCAAGAACAAGATGCTACTGGAGAGGGTATAGAAAAGGGCTATGAAGATGATTAGAGAACATCTCTCAAAGAGAGGCTGAGGGACTTTTTAACCTAGAGAAGATTGAGGAAAGAAATCCTATCAATGCTGATAAATACTTAAAGACTGTCAGGAGGATGGGGTCAGTCTTTTTTTTCAGTGGTGCCTAGTGACAGCACAAGAGGTGATGTGCACAAACTGGAATACAGGAAGTTCCACTTAAACATGAGGAGGAACTTCTGCACTGTGAGGGTGACAGAGCCCTGGGACAGGCTGCCCAGAGAGGTTGTGGAGTCTCCATCTCCAGAGACATTCAAAACCCACCTGGACGCTGTCCTGTGCAGCCTGCTGTAGGTGATCCTGCTCTGGGGGGGCTTGGAATAGATGATCTCCAGAGGTCCCTTCCAAGCCCTGTAATTCTACAATTCTGTAACTGCAAGACCTGGAGGGCACTCACATATCCATATGGTGCTAAGAGTGCTGCTGAGATTGAGTCTGCAGCTCACTCTGGGGCTACTGCTGTCTCCTCCAGAGCAGGAGAGAGGAGATGCAGGGCAGGTCTTGCCTCCTGGCAGCGTGGGGCGGTGGGATTCAGGCTGGAGAGCAGACCAGACTCTGCTGCTCTGCCCTTCTCAGCTGCAGCCGCTGGGTCAGGACAAGCCCTGAGAGCAAGTTACCTGCTGCCCAAGCCACAATGCACAGAGAGTGAGCCGAGGGAGAGGAGGGCTGCACTGTCCAAAACCTCTCTAAGAGGCCTTCCAAATCAAACAAGTACCATACAAGGTCAGCAGGCATGCAGAAATAATCCTTTATTCTTTGCTGCAAGCAAAGAAAACACCCAGGGAAAGAATATTGGTTGAGTTATTTGTAATATTATGTGGGTAGGTTACATTAGTTTTATTTATTTCTTTGTATCATAAAGGAAAACCTAGAACAATGCACTATGATAGTATAAATTCCAGTGTGGGGGTTTTTTTTTTCCTTTGGTGGCAATATTTATACAAATAAAACTGTCAAGATTAAGTCAGATTTTCAGTAATTTAAAACGAGCCCTGTTCTTAAGATGCAGTCTACAGATTAAATGTGTAATTCTTAATTTAATTCTTGGGCAAAGCTTTTATTTTAGATCACAATTTGTTCAATAAGTGCTAAATGAAACCTTAAATTTGCTATTTATTTCTACCTTAGTTTTATGTTCACTGCAGAATATATGTTGTCAGGGTTGCAGAAATTGAATGTATAGATTCAAATAATATCAAATATATTGGTATGTTTTAAAAACCATTAAAGTGCCTATGCATTTAAATATATGTATAAAGTGAAAAATTGGAGTAATTTTTAAATTGTGTATTATCATCATGTGAGCTGGAAATAAAATGTTTTTTTTACAATTTCAGAAGTGCATAGAGGAGATTCAGTTTTCAATTTATACAGGGAAATAAAGAAGAAGAAAACCACTGTACATCCCTTAAATAGCTATGTTAGCTGCTCAAATTTTTAAGGCAAATAACCACTTGAAATCACGAGGCTTTGGCAATTTACAAACACCAACCATCTGCTCTTCAGTTTCCAGAAATCAAGTGCAGTGACAGGACACCCAAACCCCATACAAAACAGTATGAAAGAAAACAAGGGAGCCAGGAACATCAGTAAGGAAAGAAGGTCACAGCAAGGAATGATGGTGGTTTCTCACATTTCAGAGAAGCCTTTTAGTTTCCTACAGTGATGTGAGAAGCTTTATTCCCATGGAGCATGTGTTCTTTCTCATTAATGTCTGTGCTTTTAAAGGTCTGGAGCTGGATCTCAGCAGTAAAACTTTGTCAGCACGTCAGCATCTCACGCTGGAGATGTTTTCCCACCTGATTTATTTTTCTTTTTAGCTGTACTCTTCCAAGAGTTGCTCATGTGGTGGTGAATGGAGCCAAATCCAGCTGGCGACCGGTCACCAGTGGTGTTCCGCAGGGCTCGGTGTTGGGACCAGTTCTGTTCAACATCTTCATAGATGATCTGGACGAGGGGATTGAATGCACCCTCAGTAAGTTTGCAGATGACACCAAATTGGGTGGGAGTGTCGATCTGCTGGAGGGTAGGAAGGCCCTGCAGAGGGATCTGGACAGGCTGGATTGTTGGGCTGGGGCCAACAATATGACGTTCAACAAGACCAAATGCCGGGTCCTGCACTTTGGTCGCAACAACCCCAGGCAACGTTACAGGCTTGGGCAGGAGTGGCTGGAGAGCAGCCTGGCGGAAAGGGACCTGGGGGTGTTGGTTGACAGCCGCCTAAACATGAGCCAGCAGTGTGCCCAGGTGGCCAAGAGGGCCAATGGCATCCTGGCTTGTATCAGGAACGGTGTGGCCAGCAGGACCAGGGAGGTGATAATCCCCCTGTATTCTGCACTGGTGAGGCCTCACCTCGAGTACTGTGTTCAGTTTTGGGCCCCTCACTTCAAGAAGGATGTTGAGGTTCTGGAGCGTGTCCAGAGAAGGGCAACGAGGATGGTGAAGGGTCTGGAGAACAGGCCCTACGAGGAGCGGCTGAGGGAGCTGGGGTTGTTTAGTTTGGAAAAGAGGAGACTGAGGGGAGACCTTATTGCTCTCTACAACTACCTGAAAGGAGGTTGCAGTGAGGTGGGGGTTGGTCTCTTCTCCCCAGTAACAGGCGACAGAACTCGAGGTAATGGCCTCAAGCTGCGCCAGGGAAAATTTAGGTTGGATATTAGAAATAACTTCTTTACTGAGAGAGTCATCAAGCATTGGAACAGTCTACCCAGGGAGGTGGTTGAGTCCCCATCTCTTGAGGTGTTTAAAAGACGGGTAGATGCAGTGCTTGAGGACATGGTCTAAGGGTAGACTTGGTGGCGGTAGGTTAATGGTTGGACTGGATGATCTTAGGGGTCATTTCCAGCCTTAAAAATTCTGATTCTATGATTCTATGATTCTATGTTTCCTTACCAGAACCTGGGACAGCATAGTAATGAAGTAGTTTTGCCTTGGTAAACTGTAACTCCTATAGCCTTGTCAAATCAGCATTATCAGCTGATGCTTTCAAAAAGATCTGAAAGTAGAAAGGAGCGTAGTAGCAGCCCTTTATTTCAGAAAGATGATCCATTATGAAAGTTTCTCCCAACATAAACTGAATCTTTTTCTGTTCATGACTATCCACCATCACAAATACCCATTTTTTTTTCCCTCCTGTACTTCTACATGAAGAATTTACATTTGCACATTCAGTGACTGCAGTAAAAGCTCACTGACCTGCATGTAAAAGCAACAGCCCCTGTAAGGCAGAGAAAACAGCTCTAGGAAAATGACTGCCACACAGATACCCGAAGAATTAATCATGATTATCATAAATCCCAAGGGAAGGAAAAATGCTTTGCTACTTCTTATAAAGGGTCGCCCTCAGCAGAAGTTTGAACGCTGAAGTTAACCCAGGGCACATCGCTGTACTCCACGGGTCCTGCATCAAAATCCATTCCCCACTGGAAAACACAAATAACACACGAGACCCCCAGAGACCTTAGGGAGAGTAAAGCCCCTCCCTCAGAGCCAAAATAAACAGCAGGAGGATTCTGCAGTAAAACTCAAGCAGTAAGTGAGACTACAGTGGTTAATTGGGACTACAGTATGGTATAGCTGGAACTGATTTCCTGCTGCAACTAAATATCTGTACTAATGTAAGACAATAGCTACATGAAAGATTTTCCTGCTCATCCCCTGTAAGCAGGCATTGCGGTCTCTCCAGGAGAGCAGAGCCACACAACACCCTTGTTTGTGCCAGCACCACCACTAAAATAGCCAAAGGTTTCTCTAATGGAGGTTTAGCCCAGCAGCCCATCACAATGAAACATACACAGGGGAAAGCACAGAAATATCATCTTTTGGTCTCCTCTGGCTACAGTCAGAATGAGCTCATCCCACTGGGAAACTCGTAATATAAAATTCCTGTCTGTAAATGACCTTTCACATGCACAAGTTGCATCACAACCCACGGCTGGACAGATAACAAACTCTGCTGACCTTTCCGGTCCTCTTCATCTCTCTAGATAGGATTTCTGCTCCCTAGGACAGGGCTTGTCTAGACAGATGTTTTTATTCAGCTTATTTTAGTACCTTAAAAACCCCAAACCCCACAATCTCACTCTTGCTGTGCTGCAAGACCCTTTTGGACACAGTCCTTCTTCCCCAAGTAAAATACCTGGGGTTCCGATGGCACCTCTGTTCTAAAGGTCTCTAAAGCATCCTGAAAGCTCACGGCACGGCTTAAGCATGAAAAACCAATTATGGTATTAGTATCTTCTGCCATCACAGCCTGATTTTACTGGCTGCTAACTTGGCAACTATGTGCCACAACCAAAGCTGAATTTCCCCAGAGAAACCACAGCAGTGGCTTTGCAGAGGTACAGAGCACTGCCAGCACGGAGCTCTCAACGCTCAGTACTACTTGCAAAGTCACGAGGAAAGGAAAGATGAAGACAGTATCTGGACCTATTGTTTTTTAAAGCCAAGAAGAAGCCAAAAATTCTTTTTCTCTTTGTTCTTTTTCCAAATTGGTTTAGTCTTATGTTGGATGTGCTCCCTGGGCTGGTTCCTCAACGGCATTGCTCATACCTAAACCAGTTGTTCTGGCATTCTGGGAGTTTTTCGGATTCAGTAAAAATGTATTATGTAGATGCTTATCTCTTTGATGTCCACAAAATAAAATTAGGTAATTGAGTTACCTGTACTTTTTACAGCTAACATTAGGTGAGCCTAATAACATTTTCTGAGTTCCTTTCATCCTGAAGCTCTCAGTGTTCCTACAAGTAACAAGGAAACTTATGGAAGTATTCAAGTTGAAAGCAGTACATTTTCCCAGAAAAACACAGTTTCTGTTAATTGGAATAATTTAATTTTGAAAATCCTTTAAAATCCGGATCTGTTTCACTTCAGAATTACCTTTATTATGATGTTTCAATATTTTGATCTTCACTTAAAATTATTTGTGGCTTATTACCCACTTATTTGCTTCCAGGCTTTTTGAACTCAATAGCATGCAGGAAAACCTTATTTCCCAGAAAGTTCTAGTAACTAGCATGGTGATACAACCAGGAGAGTTTCTAAGGAAAAGGCAATCCTGTTTCTGCATTGAATAACAATTTTACAAATTTGAAAACAATCATTTTTTTTCTAAGGGCTGGGCTTCTTCCAAGGAAGGAAATTAATCAGAAACACTGCAATTAGCAATCATGAAAGTATTAATTTAATGAAATGGCAAAATATGAACGTAGGTGAACAATAAAGGATGCCTTGCAGTGCTGTACATTGGCACAGTGTAAAGGGTGGGGAGGACATAGGCTTGATGCATCCTAGGCTGCATCACAAGAAGTGTGGCCAGCAGGTCAAGAGAGGAGATTCTGCCCCTCTGCTCTGCAGAGACCTCACCTGGAATACTGTGTCCAGCTCTGGAGCCCTCAGCACAAGAGGGACATGGACCTGTTGGAGTGTGTCCAGAGGAGGCCACAAAAAGGATCCAAGTGCTGAAGCACCTCTCCTATGAGGACAAGCTGAGAGAACTGGGCTTTTTCAACTTGAAGAGAAGGTTCTGGGGAGATCTTATAGCAGCCTTCCAGTACCTGAAAGGTGCCTATAAGAAAGCTGGGGAAGAACCTGTCTATGAGGGCATGTAGTGATAGGATGAGGGGTGATGGTTTTAAACTAGAAAAGGTGAGATTTGGGTTGGATATTAGGAAAAAAGGTCTTCCCTATGATGATGGTGGATCACTGGAACAGGTTGCCCAGAGAGGTGTTGGAGGCCCCATCCCTGTAGATATTCAAGGTCAGCCTTGATGGAGCTCTGAGCAACCTGATCTAGTGAAGATGTCCCTGCTTTCTGCAGAGGGGTTGGTCTAGATGGACTTTAAAGGTCCCTTCCAACCCAGCACATTCTATGACTCTCGTCGTCTGCAGTTTCTCTTTCATTTTTGTAACAGTTCCCCATTAAGACTGAGCATCCTATAACTCTGATTCCAATTTCAGGGTTCTGTTGGAAGGTGCCAGGCTTTAGGTAACTTTAGTGCAGAGAAAAGAAAGAGGAAAATTACCATTTCTGATGAACACAAACAGGAAGTTGGAAATAAATTACAGCAATGCAAATGGCATCTTATACCCTCCCCATCTGCAGCATGGGACCAGCCTCTGCCTGCTCCTTCTGTTTGCTTCCTATCAGCTTGTAGGAGGGAGTTCTTAAGGAAGAAGAAGTTCTTAAGCAAAGAGCTCAGGTTACTAGGAGGGGTGGGAAGGGTCAGGATTTGTGTCATGTGGGATTTGTGTGTCTGGTGGAGACACACAGAAAGGTTCATGTCTGATGTTTGCGTGGAGAAGAACTGCATCTCCCATCTGCCTTCTCTCCTCCTGCTTTTGATCCTGTCTCCTTTGTCACATCATAACTTACTACTCAGATTATTCTCTACTTTCTGTATTTTGTTCCTGCTCACATTCTTTTTTAGGGTTCAGTATTGCTTCATTTCCCTTTCCTACAAAGAAGCATGTAAGGCTCTGACAAAATTTCCTCTCCCTAACTGAGACGGTTCCCCAGATTTTATGTGACATCCAGCAGCCTTTAATCTCAAATCAGACCCTAGTTACCCTTTTCCTCCTCACATGCACAAGTATGTCTGCTTAACCTGTGTCCCACACAAAACAAGGGCTAACTACATTTTAAACCAAAGGAAGCATTCAAAGAGAGAAGTCAGTCAATCAATTATATCCTCATTAACATTTTTACCATTTCCTTATTTTCTTCAGGCTAGAGGCAATGTCTTTTATATGTAATTTAGTTGACAAACAATTTAGCTTGCTAAAGCTTCACAGCTAGATTTTCCTGCCATCTCTAAACTAGTTGAAGCTGATACATAAACATAACAGATGCATGGAAACGTATGGGCTGATTCAGATCTTGAATCAGAAACTTGTACCCTCTTGACTGAATCATACACTAACATAATGAACAATGTGCACTTTCTGATTTACCAAAAATAAAGATTTCTACCCTTTTTTTTCCCCCTAGACTTTACTCATAACTCATCTCCTAATTGCAGTAAACAAACAAAACCCAAACTCTGAGATTAAGAGCACAGACCCAGTAGCAGGGATACTTCAGAGGCACTTGCTGGTGATACAAAAATAAGCTTCAGAAACGGAAAAGATAAGGATGACTCAGTGCCTTTCGAAGAGTCAGTCTGCAATTACAGTCTCTGTGCTTGGAATGAATGGGGGCAAAAAAATAAAAAGACTGGCAATAGCCCAGACTGTCAATCTGATTCTGTGTCAACCCCTTTAGCTGGGCTTGATGGCCATGTTAGGTGAAGGAAAATACAACACTTTCGCCCACAAGTGCACTTGACAACATCTCCCTGTGCCTTAGAAGACAGTCACTTATCTCTCTGCCAAAAAAATATGACCAAGCCTTAAGTGAAGTTAGCCTATGAGGATCTCTATGTTGATAATCATATAGACATCAATTTTATGCTATAATATTACATGGATTATCCAAAACAGAAGGATTCTATGAGTGTGCAGAATCTTCCATTCTCCCAAGTGTCCTGTGCAACATTGTGTTGTTTTTAACTGATGCTGTGATTAGTCATTCCATTCTCTCAGACCACAGCCGTGAGTGTCTCTGCTTATTACTAGAGTCTCTTTAAGATTTGTGAGCTGAATCAACAGAAAACTAAATTGCTAATTATAAACAGATTGCCAGATAATTTGAGATCAAACCAATTAAATCCTGTTTTCAGAGTTAGTCAAAGTTTGATGTCTAGCAAATTTTTAGCTAGATTTAGGAGTTACATTAGCTACATATTTAGGAGAAAATTATTTTAAAGATGACTGAACAGCCTCTCTATAGTAACAGACAAGGCAGCTTAAATCTGTTCTGTTGTGGAGTGGGGACAGCCTCTTCTTAGTTCTCTGCTTCTGCATCCAGCCAGACAAATCTGGAGGACAGGGAGCAAAAGGAGGAGACAAAGGGAAGAGTTCAAGCCTTAGCTCTCCATGACTTTCTGTGGCACACTGGCTTAGCCAATGAACCCGTTTTTGCATACACTGCCTTCCCAGAGCTTTCCAAAGAGAAGTCCTGTAGCCATGCAGCAGAGAGGAAGCCACACACTGACAGGTATCTGCTTGGTTACCATCTCCACACAGTTTTCAGATTTCAGTTTTCTATCTCTTTAGAGTCCCTGCCAATTCACCAGGGGACAACAAAACAAGAAACCTGTTTTGAGTGTGAAGTCATATCAAAGACAGACATGGAATCAAATGAACTGTCAATATGTTGACAGTCAATGAGGCAAGGCTTTTAGGAATTTGGACTTTTGGTCTTCGTAAATGCCATCTTTGTATTCTGGTTCATGGCTGCTTTATGGAGCAGTGTTATTTGCAGTTATCAAATGTTGTGATCACCATGGCAACTCCCCACTCACTTTTTCTACTATTTTGCTTGTCAATCTGTTAGAGGTACAGACTCTTACGGTACAATCCTGCAAAAAGCTGAGCAATTTTGACATCTTTCCTGAGCTCTGACTGTTCTCAGCACCCCAACCGAGCAGCTCAGCCCCTAAAACCAGAAATCATCCTGCACTACTTTGTATTCAGAAAGAGTCTGTCTCAAGTTCAACTGGGGTAAGACACAAGAAAGTCGTTTACACACATAGGCAATTTCATTATCTATGTTACAGCAGCCCCAGATGCCCCAATCAGCATGGATTTAAGACATCACTTACATAATTAATTAATGTATTTTTTAAAGCAAGGCTGCTAGATTCTTTTGCTCTTCTGTCTTTTATTCTTGTAGCATGAAGGATGTCATCCTTCCTCCTGCCCATCACTCTGACATGCGAAGAGCAGCAGAGAAGGTGGAGGAGTATTTTGCTCTGACTGCATACTACTTTCTCATTTGTAGCAATTCACAGTCAGAGCACTCTAAACCTGGATTGACCTGTCACAATTTATCTTCTCTGATTTTCTATTTGTGATAGGAAAAGGGAAGAACATAACCTAAACCTGTTCAGTCCAACTATCACTTCTTCCAAGGATAAATTTCACAAAAGGATGCCCTGAACTCTACATCTATGCCAACACCCCTCCAAGGATGTATCTATCTACTGGGCAATCAGCCTCCTACAACCTGTTCATGCACCACTAACACAGGTAACATGGGCTTCAGTGCAGTCTCAGCAAGCTGACCTGGAAAATCATAGGGTTTCATCACGTGAACTTCGGGTGAGCAGCGGTAGCAGCACTTGTAGCTACACTGAATGTGTGCATGTAGGTTTCTAAGTACCTTCAGATCAGGTGTTACCCAAGTGGTTGTAGATGCTTCTACCCTTCCATGTTGTATCACCAAGAACTGAGAACCAGGAATTTCCTACATGTGAGTTTCATCCACCCAACACTTGGGGGGATAGGATCTCCATTGTCTTAATGTAAGTAGAAATACAATTCAACTGGAATGTAATTATGTTCTATTTGATTCACACAATGGCGATGTCAAACTCTCTTTTGGGTTATGGATGTTTCTAAACCTTCAGGAGCATCTAAAACAAGGCAATATGGAAGCCTATTTTATTTTATAGCTACTAACCACAAATAGCTCGGAAATGCTGAGCTAGTCTTCCTCAAAACTCAAATTCAGATGTTGTTGGATTAAGTCACCCAGACATCACTGAAGTTTATAAAATCATTTGTTTTGGAATTTAATAAAATGTTATATTTGAAGCCTGAACAGGTATGAGTGAAAGATGTTTTTCAAATCTGAAAAAGTGATGAGAAACTGCTGGATTAAACTTCTTTACCAATCATGATCTTATATATTTAACACGAATATGGTATATTTTAGTCCAGAAGGATTTTTTTCGGATAAGTTATATAAGTTAAAACGGATGCTAGGATTCAACAGCAACCAGAACATTACATGTCTTGATGTGGTACAATAATAAGTTGATGCACTATAGCACAGATGAATAATTAAGATGACACTATTTGTGGTGTCAAGTTAGAATACTGAATTAGGAAAGCTTTGAAAATACCAGTTGAAACACTCATATCAATAAGTGCACTTGCCTAATGCCTAGCAAACAACCACCAAAATGCTGGTTGCAACTTAGTAATGCTGTATACCAAGAGAAAAGCTCTGGGTACTTTGGCAAGCATCTGAATGCTTGAAATCTGAAATTTCCACTCTGTGTTACAAGCTGATCAGTAACCTCAGTGCAAAATCATGCTGGAAACATCTGAAAACAGCAGTCTGCATTATGATATAGAAACCCCAACCACCTCATCGCCATCACCTCTATTTCATCAATCTTTTAAAACTGACTGCCATCATTCTTAGCTTCTGGTAATGGAAAGCATAAAAGACAATTAAATTTTGCTGCTAGGGATCAGACGAGAGCCTTTCCAGTTACAAAGGCTAACTCCATACTGGACTGTACTATTAAGTCCATAGTAAGTGAGTTAAGGAAAGGAATTAATTCTTGCTATTCAGGATATATAAGGCTACATCTGCAGTAGTGTCCAAGGAAGAAGGACATTAATAAACTGGAGAATGCCTGGTTGAGGAGAACTGTTATACAGAAGGAGAGGTCAAGGGAGCTGGGTTAGTATGACCTGGTGAAGAAATCTAATTGCTTTCTTCGGTCACCTAATAAGTGGGTACAGAGAAGCCAGGAGCCAAACTCTTCTTGGAAGTACTGAGTGATAGGACGAGAGGCAATGGGCACAAGTTCAGTATGGAAAATTCTAGTTAAGTATTATGTGGTTACTGTAGCAAAAAATGGAACCAGTTGTATAAACACCACCCTTGGAGACCTTTGAAAACACCTAGACAAGGCCCTGAGCAACCTGATCTAACCTTGAAGGTAAAAGCTCTGAGGAGAAAGATAGACTAGGTGATTTCCAGAGGCCTCAACTCAGACAGTATTTCATCCTCAGGGGGTAATGATCAGATGCACAGATTGATATTTCAGACTTTCAAGTTTTTCTATGCCTAGTAACCTCGATTTTGAGGAACTATGAGAGATAACACGAGCTGTTCTCATCTTTCTTGGCAGAAGTCTTGCAAACTCATACCACAGTTAGCTGTGTACTGCACTCTTCCCTACAATCAGTTTCACCTTTTAACTGAGCTGATTTTTTAGCCCCCTTTTCTGTTGAAGGATCGACTGTGTGTTTATGATGGGGCAAGGAAAGTACCAAGTGTGAGCAACCTTAGAAAGAACACAGCCTGACTCAAATGTTTCCCTGGATGATAAACACAGTGTGTGCTGCTTTGATGGGGATCACATAGATATTACAATTTCCAGGTTGCTCTGAGAGAAAAAGGTATTTTTTCAACAAGCAAATACCAGTTCAATTATACTTCCATTATGGTTCCATCAGGGGTACAACTCTACGGGATTTTAAAAAATATACATTTATTTGTTATGGGAATAAGAAAAATAATAAGTAAAATTGTCAAGATTACTATGTTTGGAAAATGCTGCTTTATTACAGCACACTGCACCTAGCCTGATAGGCAGCACAATAAGAGCTTCTTGTGAGGACTTTTCTTGAAAATGGCATTTACTGTGTTTTCTCTTATGAGTGTTACTTGAATGGCTAAAATAATGTTGTGGAACAGGATGCCTGAATTTTCTTTCTGTTGCTTTTGCTGAGTTTGAGGAAATCACAGACCTTTTGTTCCCTGTCTTGCTAAAATAACAGTTCTGCAGGCTTCTTACACCATTTCCTTTCCCAGGGGTTGTTGGAAGTCTTTGAAATGTTCAGATAAAAACTGTTACTGAAAATCTAAGAACTATGATCATTACAGCAAACACCACCCATTTGCTTTCTAGAAATATATTTTTCAGATATTTACTGTACTTGTATCATTTTCAAATGCTCATTCCATGTGAAAAAAGAACACAGCTGTGATGCATGCATATCTTCGAAGAATTACTGGATGCTTAAGAGGTCTGGGCACTGCAGGTCTTGCTACTTAAGCTGGGATCAATTTCTTTCTCAGCTTAAACTGAGAAATATCTTAAATTCAACAGCAGACTATATTCAGTGGCAGAACCCCCCACCCCCATAATTCAGAAGAGTGAAAACAGTTTCAAACTGAACCAGAATACAATACATGAAATCCAAATTCAAACCTTCTTCCAGCTAATTATATTGCCACAGATGGAGGTATGCAATTTACTGAGCATCTGTGCATAGCAAAATTTTGGACAACGTGGGTGGTGCAACTTTTAAATCATACACATGCTGTGGCTGAAGCACAGCAAAAGCGACTCATTGATGAGAGTTATTTTATGATTTCAAACAAACACGAAGTATTGAATTTCATAGTGCAATTAAATGCATAAAAGCACAGTGGAAAGTCAAGTGCAAATCTGGTTTCATATCGGGAATCAGAAAAACAAATGTGTCCCCGCGGTATGATTCCGCTCCCTTTGTGTAAGGCAAAGACAGATTAAAGCCAAAACGTGTAGATACAAATGGGGTGAGAATCAGCTGGTCAAAGAGCAGAAAATCCTGTTTGCAAATCCATACCTTTGTTAGAGAAGGGACTGGCCTTTTGCTCTCTTCTAGCATTTACTGCTTGCAGATTTCTTGCGGCTGCGGCTTTGCCAGCTTAACTCTTCCACTGAGGAGCCGCTACCAAGAGAGTATGGTCAGATACTCGGCAATACTTCCTTCAGCTGCCCCCACCATTTGGACCTGCAGTGACTCAGGTGTCCCTTGAGACTCAGGCATCCCTTATCCCTCAGGCACAACACTTGAGAGGCAAAGAAATATGGGATCCAATGTGCCCAAGCACAGTTGTTTGGCATCTGAATCTCTGACTTCCACTACCCGGCAGCGACATGACTGCGTGCTACTGAATGTCTGTGTCAGTGGCTCCTGAGCCAGTAAGTTCACAGGGTATTTTGTATCACTGGTATTTGGAGTCACAATTATTCACCTAAATTTACTTCAACCACTTAATACACCTGTCAGAGGCACCACACATCATTTGTCTGTGTGATGAAAAGTAAATCCAAGAAGAAAAAAACAACCCCTAAAAGCCACATTCCCGTGATGTCGGTGCTGCCACCAGCAAGTGACTTCGGTCATGGATCAAGAGAGGGTAAACATCTGCTGGTCATGGATCAAGAGAGAGTAAACATCTGCCTTTCCAACTAACCAGCTTGTGTTCATGCTACAGACTTTCCACTGCTGTTACAGGCTGTTGCTGGCTTTACGCCTGCTGCGGGAGGACAGATGACATTTGATCTGGCATGAAGTTAGGACTAAGGCACAGAGGTTGCCATGCTGACACAAAACTGGTCACATTTTCTGAATATGGCCAAATCAGCAGCCTAAGCTTACAGGGCATCAGTGTTTTGCATCATCTTGCAGCAGGGAGTTTGGTCCAGTACTCAGAGCCCTACAGACAGATTCCCCACAACATTTAGCCACAGCCTGCGAGGCTACAAGGTGCCACAAGCATGGCACCCTCTTTGCTCAGGGTAGACCCTGAACCTTCCCAAATTCCCATACAAATTAATATTTTCCTCGAGTACACACAGGAAATGGGACGTTCACAAACAGTATGTCTGCAGAAAACAAGGACGACTCCGCTGGAAGGGGTAAACTAACAATCTATTTACGTGGAAGAAGTCACACTGAGCCTGTTTCCCATCTGCTCCCATGACAAACATGCTTCCACATGCCATTTGTGCCTGTCTTCATTTCTGCAGCCCTCTCTGAAAGCTTCTGTAAAAGGCTAGAGGATGCCAGGGTCAGGAGTTTGTACCAACAAGCGCATCTCCTGTCCCTCCTACCAAGTGTTTCCTGATTTCAGGGAGAGGGGAGCTCTCATTGAGGTTCGCTTCTGTTACAGTTTCAGGCTTTTATCTCTTCATCTGCCTCATCCCCCCACCCACCCCACCACCCACCCTGTCCGATTCCTTAGCTGTGTATCTCCCCCTGCTTGGTGCTGAGCAAGAGGAT
>VXBZ01004704.1:288162-327095 GCA_013399135.1 Heliornis fulica | reverse complement strand
ACAGGAACTCCAGCTGTAAGGAGTAATGCTTGTTGTTCTCCTTCTCCCTCCTACAGACACTCTTTACCGCACCCTTACCAGCAGCCAGAACAGCACAGAACCATAGAATCATAGGACTGTCTCCGTTGGAAGGGACCCTTTAGACTAAACAACCTCAGTTCCCCCAGCTGCTCCTCATAACATTTATTCTCCACTCCCCTCACCAGCCTCGTGGCCCTTCCCTGGGCACACAGAATCACAGAATCACTGAGTTAGAAAAGACCTTTGAGATCAACAAGTCCAACCACGCCTGTCCTCTCCTAAACCATCACCCTGAGCACCCCATCTACCCGTCTGTTAAATACACCCAGGGATGGGGACTCAGCCCCCTCCCTGGGCAGCCTGTTCCACATCCTGACAGCTCTTTCAGTGAAGAACTCTTTCCTAACATCTAATCTGTACCTGCCCTAGTGCAGCTTGAGGCCATTTCCCCTTGTCCTATCACCTGCCACTTGGCAGAAGAGACCATCACCCACCTCTCTACAACCTCCTTTCAGGTCATTACACGTTGGGATAGGGTCTCCCCTCGGCTTTCTCTTCTCCAGACTAAACAACTCCAGATTCCTCAACCGCTCCTTATAAGATCTGCCTTCAAGACTCTTCACCAGCCTGCTTGACCTTCTCTGAACACATTCCAGGACCTCAATGTCCTTCTTGTAGTGAGAGGCCCAGAACTGGACAAAGTACTTGAAGTGCAGCCTCACCAGTGCCAAGTACAGAGTAACAATCTCCTCTCTAGACCTGCTGGCCACACTCCTTCTGATACAAGCCAGGATGCCATTGGCCTTCTTGGCCACCTGGGCACACTGCTGGCTCATATTCAGTTGGCAGTCAATCAACATCCCCAGGTCCTCTCTGCCTGGCAGCTGTCCAGCCACTCTTCTCAAGCCTGTAGCACTGCCTGGGGTTGTTATGTCCCAAGTGCAGGACTCTGCACTTGGCCTTATTGAACCTCATCCTGTTGGTCCATCGCTGGCCCATTGGTCCAGCACCTCAATGTCTTTTCTGTAGTGAGGGGCTACAAACCTGAATGCAGGACATCAGTTGGGGTCTCACCAGTGCCAAGTACAGGGGGACAATGAGTTCACTAGTCCTACTCACCACACTATAATGCAAATGCAATTTTGCCGGGCTTTTTTCACTGACTTTTTATTCTGGTCCCATTCTCATCCCACAGCTGCACCATCTTAGATGTTTCCTGATCCTATCCTCTTGTCCATGGGGCAGCAGAAATGCATTCAGCTGTCCTGAGAAGCCCTTAGCTTGCTCTGGAGATGGATGCAAGCTAAACAAACATTAGGCTAGTCATTTAATGAGCTTAGTGAGGGAAAAGCAACACTATCAGGATACACAGATGACCTGCCATAAAAATCAAATACTGAATTTTGTGTAATTGCCTGAACACCTCCTGTCATTAGTTGGCAAACAATACAGAGCTACACAGTGATCGCAAAATCTGTTCACTGAACTGTATCAAGTATGAACAAATTCACAAAACAACATCATCTGACTGCAAACATTTCATGAAGAGAAGCAAGCACATTATTTTCCAATAAATTGTTTCCAATCGTGAATTAGAAAATTGTGATAATACAGCTACAGAAGTAATATATAACAACATCTTTTACTTGAAGAAAATATAACCATCCAGGGTGGTTATATTATTCAAATGAGATAAATAATTTAAAGATTTATCCAAGAGCATCAGTCTTTGTAAAGACCCGTGAAGGTACAGAGCTTCAAGCACTGTGTATATATACCTGTGATTATAAACAAAAAGGGTGAAACTACTGCTCTAAGTAGCTCTGAATATCTGTTTTCATGGTGGCTGGGCTTTTATATATATATTCATACATACACATGCATACAATACTTATATATATATATAAACATATATATGTATATATAAAAATAAAACATAGGCATTGTTAATAATAATAATAATAATAATAATAATAATAATAATATATTTAACAAACAGTATCTAATTTTTCCCCCTCCTTGGAGTCCATGAATTGAAGTTGCATGATGATAATCCACATGAAAGGGTGACTGTGCAGAATAGGAATAATTTCTCAGTAAGACAATACTTTCAACAACTTTCATGTAGTTTTATATAATCTAAAGAGGAAAATTTGGATGATTTAACTGGATACTGTGATGCCTGTATCAAGCATTTTATTGAACGCGCATGTAAGTCCCAAATTGTACAAGATCTCGGTACCCAAATTTAGAAGAAACTATTTTTGATGACCTCAGTCACAAGATATCACTACATATATCACTACCCATCCTGAAATCTGGCCCTAACACAGGTGATGAAGGCTGAGTGCCTTTGAAAAAGTAAGACTTTCTCATGACAGTGTCTAATCCACACTTTAGTTTTTAAAACACCACTTTTATTGTTTTGATGTGTTAACTGGAAAAGACCCAGGACCAAATATGTAAATTACACACCTTGGAAATTTTCTGCAACCTATTTGGGAAGAAGCCAAGAAAATAGCCATGATGTTCTCCAGTATTATTTAGAGATGCTTAGGTGAATACAATGCCTTGCATTCAGTGTAAGCATCAGAGAGATAGAGCATTTAGGACTTCATGACCCTGTGTCTTTTTTGTGTCAATATGGCTCCTTTTATTATCTTGCAGTTGCCAATTTGCTCATCCTCATCATTTCACAGAATCACAGAACGTTTGGTGTTGGAAGGGTCCTCAAAAGATCATCTAGTCCAACTCCCCTGCCCGAGCAGGATCACCTAGATTAAATCACACAGGAACACATCCAGATTGGTCTTGAATGTCTCCAGAGAAGGAGACTCCACAACCTCTCTGGGCAGCCTGTTCCAGTGATCTGTCACCCTCACAGTGAAATTCACATGGAACTTCCTATGTTCCAGCTTGGACCCGTTGCCCCTTGTCCTGTGCCTGGCAACCACTGAGAGGAGCCTGGCTCCATCCTCCTGACACTCACCCTTTACATATTTATAAATGTTAATGAGGTCACCTCTCAGTCTCCTCTTCTCCAAGCTGAAGAGACCCAGCTCCCTCAGCCGTGCCATGGAATGGTCTGCGACCTCCATCTCACCCAGCTCTGGGCTTTCTCATGGAGCAGACTCAGTATTCCAGTAAGAAATTCCAAAGAAAAAGAAAGGAGGTGGGAGAGAAAGCAGGAGGGCACTGAGAGGTTGGAAGGCTGGGACAGGCTAGCCAAAGCTGATCCCTCCTTGACTGCTGAAGTCCCAGTCAGACTGCTCTGCTCATGAGGGCTTCTCTCATGGGTGGTAGCAGAGTCCTGAACTTGAGGTGAACACACAATCAAAGAGCGGCTACAGAAGGGTCAAATAGAGGAGGCTGTCAGGAAGACAGCACGGCTTTGTGTTGTCCATCAGTGCACTGTGTACCTTAGGGAGAGATACGTCAGATAAAGTGCTGGAATTATTCCTCTTTTCATTCCAATCACACTCTTTGACTTCTTTGGCTTTCTCACTTGTTACACAAATTGTTGCTGTTTTCATGTGCATGGATGAAAAACTGCTTTTGGGGGTTTTGTAAAATGCCTTAAAGACCTCTGGCTGAAAGGTTGTTCAGAAATGCAAACCTTTTTTACCTTCTGCTGCAATGTAATCAGTGGACAAACACAGACAAGCCCAAAAGGTGTGTAGTAACCAATAAATCCTTTCTTAAAAACCTCACATCAGCATTTGAAATGCAAGAAAAAAGATAAAACTGTTGGTCAAGGAACAGTGGTGGAAGCAAGTGATAAATGACAGGATGAGCAGATCTTAATGGCCCTATCAATGGCACTGAAAATAAAACTAATGGAACCCAGCCACACATATAAATATAGTAGTTCTAGTCATATATCTATTCAAAATTCAAAGGAAAACACCCAATTCAATAAATTTTAGTGAGAAATTTCTAGCATTAGTTTTCTGAAAGACCTACCTCTGCTGTATTGGTTGGCATCGGGACCAACCACGGTTGGTCTTGATGATTTTAAGGTCTTTTCCAACAAAAATGATTCTGTGAGTCTATATGATCTTTACTCTGCTCTTTTTAGGTAACACCTAGAATACTGTGTCCAGATTTAACTCCCTCCAAGCTAAAAGAGACCTTATGAGATTGGAGAGAGGGCCATGAAAATTGTTAAAAACTTGAGAACCTGATGAGAAATGTTTGAAGGAATTAACTTGGTTCCTCTTAGAGACAAGGCATATTGGGGGCATCTACCAAATGTCTATCAGTACCCTAAAGTCTGTTACTGGGAAGATGGAGGTTCTTATAGAACAGAATCATAGAATTGTCTTGGTTGGAAGGGATCCTTCAGATCATCAAGTCCAACCATCACCCCAACGTGCCATCTACTCCTAAACCATGTCCCCTCAACACCACGTCTAGCCATCTTTTAAATACCTGCAGGAATGGAGACTCCACCACCTGGGCAGCCCATTCCAAAGCCTGACAACCCTCTCTGGGAAGAAGTTTTTCCTAATATCCAATACAAACCTTCCCTGGCCTAACTTTGTCCCTTTTCCTCTTGTTCTATCACTTATCGCTAAGTGAAAAAGGTCAGCCCCTGCCTCTCCACAGCCTCCTTTAAGATAGTTGTAGAGAGCGATTTGGTCTCCACTCAACCTCCTCCAAACTAAACTCTTTTTAGGAGATGCACTGTGACAGGACATGACTTGCTTCGAGGGAAATTCCATATGGATATGACACAAAACTTCATCACTGTAACAAGAATTAAACCTTGGAGGAGATCACCCTGTGAAGAGGTAGAATCGCCCTTGCTGGAAATATTCAAGGTGTGACCTGACAGGTTCTTGAATAACCTAATGCAAGGACCTGCTGTAGCCACAGAGTTGGACCAGATAACATCCCCTCCAGCGTGACCTTTGCTGTGATTGTCTTAATTTATGGATATGTAATGGCTTCCAAACAGAAGAAACTTTTGATGGTATAATGTAGGAAAATCATTCTTTAATGATTTGAGGCATATGTTCTGAAGACTAAGATCCATATGTTTCAAAAGCAGTCTAGTCATTATCAATTATTTTATGGTACTTCAATAGAACAGCAAGCTTGAATAATTTAAAGAGATTTCAGGAAAATTTAGTTAACCGAATTCCCATTCATCTGTCACCAAAACCCAATCTCTCTTTTTTTTTTTTTTTTTGGAGAGTCACAGTAATTCAGACTCGATTTCTCTAACTTTATGCATTCTACAGCTTAAGAACATTGGAAATTTTATCGCTACTGTCACTGTAAGTAAAAAGAAATACCCAAGACTGATCTTTGGAGAATACAAAACCAGATGCTAATACATTAAAATAAAGAATTCCAGGCTATAATGACACAACAAATAGCACCAGAAGCCAGCTGTACTGTTGGTAATTCTGTGTGCTTTTAATTTTGCAGCTAATGATTTTAGACAATCTAAGCAAATACCTTTGAGAGGTATGAAGAAAGAACATCAACTTAAATTCATCAAGGGTAAAAGCAGACCGTATGTGTGTTCTTACAGAGGGAACAAATGTTACAACTCTACTGTGTCATCAGAATCAGCATATAGTGTTATGATAATCAACTTTATACAGGGAAAACAGAGTAACGGGACCACAGAATGTCAGGAGTTGGAAGGGACATCAAAAGCTCATCTAGTCCAACGCCCCTGCCTGAGCAGGATCACCTAGACTAAACCACACAGGAACATGTCCAGATTGGTCTTGAATGTCTCCAGAGAAGGAGACTCCACAACCTCTCTGGGCAGTCTGTCCCAGGGCTCTGTCACCCTCACAGTGAAAATGTTTTACCTTACATTCACATGGAACTTCCTATGCTCCAGATTGGACCCATTGGCCCTTATTCTATCACTGGACAACACTGAGAAGAGCCTGGCTCCATCCTCCTGACACACACCCTTTACATATTTACAGACATTAATGAGGTCACCCCTCAGTCTCCTCCAAGCTGCAGAGACCCAGCTCCCTCAGCCTGTCCTCAGAAGGAAGATGTTCCACTCCCTTCATCATCTTGGTGGCCCTGCGCTGGACTCTTTCAAGGAGTTCTATGCCCTTCTGGAACTGAGGGGCCCAGAACTGGACACAATATTCCACAAAATGTTCTCATTTTCTCTGTAAGTCACTGAAAAAGGTAAAGGGAGCACTGTCCGCAACAGGTATCTGCAGGGACAGGACAGTTCTTGCAGTTTCCTTTTACCAGCCGGAATCGATGACAGCTCCTGCTCCTGGGCTGTACACAGGAATTCTCTCCTTACACCCGTCACCAGTGTTGATGCTGTCAAGTTATCTCAGGCAGCAGTCCGTGGGAAAGACATAATGCATCCTCTGGGAGCTGCCAGTTATCAAGCACTTTTCCTCGAGCCCTTCATTTCCCTGAAAACTGTGATCTAAGGAAACACAACTGAAGCCAGAAGTCCACAGTTCCACTTCCACTAACGTTGCTTATACAGCTCTGGCAGTTCGGAGAGGCTTGAAGCTGCTCTCTTGGGTGTGCAAGTATAAATTTCATTCGTGCTGGAGGAGACGATACAGAACTATTTGAACACATAATGAATTGTCCCCGTTTTCTGATTATTAGTAATATGAAGGCAGGCTCTTTTTGGGGAATTAATCAATTGTCCTCTATTCCAGAGATAATTATCCCATATAATTTAAATGATGAACTAAGTAACAGATCAGAGAATGGGATTTAAATTTAAAATGTTTCAAAGACCCATTCCACCACCATCTGTAAAAAACAGTGCTACCCATGGGAAGGATGCATCTAAACTAAGATTTAGACATGAAATTTCACACAAATCATAATTCTAAAATCTCTGAGTGTGTTAGGTTGAAAGGGCCTTTAAAGACCATCTAGTCCACCCTCCCTGCAGTAAGCAGGTACATCTTCACTAGATCAGATTGCTCAGAGCCCCACCAAGCCTGACCTTGAATGTCTCCAGGGACAGGGCCTCCACCACCTCTCTGGGGAACCTGCTCCACTGATTTACCACTCTTAGACTGAAGAATTTAAACCAACATGAATCTCAAGTCACAGAATCACAGAATCACTGAATGTTAGAAGAGTTGGAAGGGACCTCAAAATATCATCTAGTCCAACCCCCCTGCCTGACCAGGATCACCTAGATTAAATCACACAGGAACACATCCAGACTGGTCTTGAGTGTCTCCAGAGGAGACTCCACAACCTTTTTGGGCAGCCTGTCCCAGGGCTGTGACATCCCCACAGTGAAGAAGTTCTTTCTCACACTGATGTGGAACCTCCTGTGGTCCAACTTGGACCCATTGTCCCTTGTCCTATCACTGGCCATCACTGAGAAGAACCTGGGTCCATTCTCCTAACACTCACCCTTTACATATTTATAAAAACATTAATAAGGTCACCCCTCAGTCTCCTCTTCTCCAAGCTGAAGAGACTCAGCTCCCTCAGCCTGTCCTCATAAGGGAGACATTCCACTCCCTCAATCATCTTGGTGGCCCAGTGCTAGACTGTCTCAAGGAGTTTTATGTCGTAGGTCAGTGATGATGCCATTTTCCTGTCTGAGTCTGCCCAGCCATAAAAGAACCTAAACTCACTGACCCCCTCCCTAGCTGACCAGAAGGTCCCTTGAGTCCATCTCCGCCTGTTTCAGCATGACAGCTGAGCAAGACCCAGAAGAGATGAAGTGTTTCATGTGTCCAGTTGACTCCCTGTGTTTTCAGTGCATACCTATATAACACACAGAACGCCATCCCTGATTTACACACCCAAAGGAACGTGCCTTAATCTGTTTTCCACCCTGGAACAGTAGTACTTCCTACCTGTCATTATCATGCAAATATTTTGCCTTGTCCATTCTGTCAAGATCTTAATGTAATTCCAAAGTTCTTAGAACAAAGCAGTTAGTAATATTAAACATTACCAAACAAAAGCCACTGTGAAAAACTTCAGGTACTCATTATGCAGTGGAAGATAACACAGAAACCTTTTTCAAAATTCTTATTTCTGAGTTATTTAATGATGACTAAGTCTCCCTTTAGATGACTTCCTTTTGTTTAACCCAAATATTAGAGAGTTACTAATAGAACCTGGCTATGCATTAAAAATTAAAAAGTCTGTGTTTGCCAAAAATCCTGAAATCACCTCACCCAGACGTCAGACTCGCTCAGACACTCACATCCCTGAATACACACCGCAGGAACTGCTGAGCTGGATCCGAGATAGTCCTCGTGGAACTGCTCTGACATAGAGAGAGCTGTCCCACGGGGAACGCGGTTGCTGCCTCTCCCAAATCTCTCCTGAGTTTCTCAGTATTTGAACTGTTCTTTTAGCTTCAGCACCGTGTTCTCCAATTACATGAAATGTCAATTCCAATACACTCACCGTGAGTTCATCACAATGAGCTTCCTGACTTGTTCATAAAGGGGAGCAGCATTTCTGTCTCTCCATATATCGTCTCTCACTGCTGCTACCTGATGATCCTGGGATGGTTACTAGGATATTTCTACTCAGTGAGTAGATCCCCTCTTTCTCTGCAGATACATGTATGGAAGCTCACCACAGAACCTCCTATTTTCTTCTCCACTTGCAGACAACCACTAATCCAACTGTCCTCAGATGCTCCAAGGGCTGGAGCACCTCTGCTATCAAGACAGGTGGAGAACTGGGCTTGTTCACCCTGGAGAAGAGAAGGCTCTGGGGAGATTATATAGTGGCTTTCCAGTATCTCAAGGGGCCTACAAGAAAGCTGGAGAGGGACTGTTGATCAGGGAGTGTAGTGATAGAACAAAGGGGAATGGGTTTAAACTAAAAGAGGTAGATTTAGACTTGACATTATTTAAAAAAAATTCTTCCCTATGGGCGCAGTGAGGCCCTGGCACAGGTTGCCCAGAGAAGCTGTGGCTGCCCCTGGATCCCTGGCAGAGTTCAAGGCCAGGCTGGATGGGGCTTTGTGCAACTTGGGCTAGTGGAGGATGTCCCTGCCCATGGCCACGGGGTGGAACGAGATGGTCTTTGAGGTTCCTTCCCACCCAAATCAGTCTGGGATTCTGTGACTCCTTCAGACACAGACAGTGTCAACGGACACCAACAACACCCAACCACAGAAGCTCAAAAGTCCTTGTTGCTTTAAATAATATTATGAATTTGTGTCTTGGCTGGTGTTTGTACTGGAACAAATAAGTAAGTGAAAAGAGGAACAAATGGAGTATGAAATTATGTTGAAAGTTGTGGTCTAAATTTTGCTGCTATTGGGCTGTACACTCACTGTTCCATTTTTGTAATGTCGTAGAACATCTAAAGGAAGTGTAGTGCACACCTTCCAATACAGTGGATGATACAGGCAATTTAAAATTCAAACTCATCAACTTAAATTCCATTCTATATGAATCAATTTTTGTTAACTGACAATCATGTGTCAGTCTCAGAAGACAAACTTGCGGCACTGGAAAATCTGATCTGAAAGTGATAATAATTTGGAAGTCAGGCAAACAGTATGCCAAGCAGATGCCAATGTAGGGGGGGCATGGGTTTTCCCAACTCATCCCCATTTGTCCTTGACTCTAAAAATCTCTGTCCTCTGACACAGCCTCATCTTACAGAATCATAGAATCATAGACTGGCTAGAGTTGGAAGGGACTCCCAGAGATCATCTAGTCCAACCCCTCTGCAAGAAGCAATGACACCCCCAACTAGATCAGGTTGCTCAGGGCCTCATTCAACCTGACCTTGAACTTCTCCAGGGATGGGGCATCCACCACCTCCCTGGNTGTCAACGGACACCAACAACACCCAACCACAGAAGCTCAAAAGTCCTTGTTGCTTTAAATAATATTATGAATTTGTGTCTTGGCTGGTGTTTGTACTGGAACAAATAAGTAAGTGAAAAGAGGAACAAATGGAGTATGAAATTATGTTGAAAGTTGTGGTCTAAATTTTGCTGCTATTGGGCTGTACACTCACTGTTCCATTTTTGTAATGTCGTAGAACATCTAAAGGAAGTGTAGTGCACACCTTCCAATACAGTGGATGATACAGGCAATTTAAAATTCAAACTCATCAACTTAAATTCCATTCTATATGAATCAATTTTTGTTAACTGACAATCATGTGTCAGTCTCAGAAGACAAACTTGCGGCACTGGAAAATCTGATCTGAAAGTGATAATAATTTGGAAGTCAGGCAAACAGTATGGAAAGCAGATGCCAATGTAGGGGGGGCATGGGTTTTCCCAACTCATCCCCATTTGTCCTTGACTCTAAAAATCTCTGTCATCTGACACAGCCTCATCTCACAGAATCATAGAATCATAGAATGGCTAGAGTTGGAAGGGACTCTCAGAGATCATCTAGTCCAACCCCCCTGCAAGAAGCAGGGACACCCCCAACTAGATCAGGTTGCTCAGGGCCTCATCCAACCTGGCCTTGAACTTCTCCAGGGATGGGGCATCCACCACCTCCCTAGGCAACCTCTTCCAGTGTTCCATCACTCTTACAGTAAAGAACTTTTTTCTAATATCCAATCTAAATCTATATCTAAATCTAAATCTAATATCCAATCCATCTTCTGATGCATCATAATTTATTTGCACTGCTGAAAACAAGTCCACTAAATCAAGAACATCTACGACTAAACTTATTTTTCAAAACATAGCTTATATTTTCTCCTTTGAATATAGGTAGATCCTGAAAAAGCCTCTTCTAGACATGATGCTCTTAATAGTATTAACTCTTAAGGCTGCTGAGGGGAATGGAGAATAAATGTGATGAGGAGTGGCTGAAGGAAAAGAGGTTGTGCAGAGCCAGGGTTTACCTTCTTCCCTTAGTGACAAGTGATAGAACAAGAGGAAATGGCGTCAAGTTGCACTGGGTGTGGCTTAGATTGGATATTAGGAAAAATTTCCTCTCAGAGAGGGTTGTCAGGCTTTGGAATGGGCTGTCCAGGGAGGTGGTGGAGTCTCCATCCTTGGAGGTATTTAACAGATGTCTAGATGTGGTGCTGAGGGACATGGTTTAGTAGTAGATGGCACGTTGGGGTGATGGTTGGACTTGATGATCTAAAGGGTCCCTTCCAACCAAGACAATTCTATGATTCTATGATTCTATGATTCCTTTTTCATACTCTTACACATCTGCAAGGATTCTTGTGTTGGGTTATGGTCATCAAGAGAAAATATCCAAAACCAGCACTGCATCTCAACTATAGTTCCAAGATAGAATTAAAATAAAACAAAGTGACAGTGGAGACTTCTTCCCAATACCACTAAGGAATACCACCGTGGTTTCCTTGGACTTAGATGTCGTGAAGAATGACTTCTGTAGTCCAATAAGCCCTTTCTCATTTACCTTATCTAAGCAATAGAACAGAGAAACAACAAGTAGTGTGAAGAAACAGCAGTTTTAAAACCAAACATCCCCTTTGAAGTTTTTCCCTGGACACTGACTCTCATCAAGATAGAGAAAGTCATATCCTAGATGTGCATGCAAGAGATCACTTAATGCCAGAGCACACATAGCCCCATCACTCCCTGATACAGGGAACAGAAGCAGGCTTTGCAGCCATACACCTTAGGAGTTCAACAGAGCTTCTGTGGGGCAGGAGAAAGCTGCTTTCTGCTCCACAGGGTCTACACAGATCTATCCTGAATTTCTGAAGAAGGGTAAAATGATGTAAAAAATATCACATCAATTCCTTGGGTGACTATCAATTCTATATCCTTCTGTACATCATCTTCAAAATTCTGCTCTCATTTCATCCTCTATGAAGTTCAAGACTTTGTCTGCAAAGATTAAGCTTAAGAGTGCAGAGAAGTCGGATTCACTCATCTTTCAAAGCTGTGTTACCGTGGTTAAAAACCAGAACTTCTGAGAGGTACTGTCAGCAGTCATCTCCTTCCATGTCACCTCCTGCTATTTATGTATGAAACCATGTCCCTTGTGTGGACAGATTTCTGTCTCCTTTCTCATTATGCTTTATGGTATAGGATGCAGTAATTTTCTTTACAGCCTGGTAAAGAAAAATATTTATCAGCATAATCTGTAGTAGAAATATTTCTCATTTTATTGTACTTTTATTTTTGTTTACTCCTTTGGTTTTAGGTAATTCTTTTTAAGGTATTTCTAGATACCACAATAAGACATCTCTCAGCAGCAACGATGAATAGGGTCACAAAGTAAGTGCCTAGTACTTAAGTCTTTCCTTTTCTTTACATTTTGCTACACGTGATGCTTGTTTTTAAGTGGATTTCCATTTAGTGGCTTTACTCCTGTCCACTTTTGTAACATTAGGCACAGATCCATTCAAGATGATTGTGATGAAAACAGTGCAAACAATTGAATAAAACCCACTGTTTGTAATATCGATCGACACGTTCCTGTTTGCTACAATCAGATTTAGAAACCAGCAATGTATTTCACTGGACTTCAATGCTTGTGAAAACTGAAAAGACAAGCTGCTATGGTCAGCATGAAACAGGGAAAAAAACATTCCTGCTCTCTCTGCACATTTTACAAAAACTTGTGGGTAATAACACATCTAGACATTTATTTGCTGAAAGAATGATTGCCCCTTGTTCAAAATTCATGAGTAAGTCTCCTTCCTGACTCACTCACCTGTTTCTCTACGCTCTTTATTTCCTTTATGCCCTTTCAAACTTGCCTGCTGTTCCACAGGAACAGTGCACAGATTAAATCTGCAGACTAACATTGATTGTATAAAAAACACCTCTGGGTAAACTTCATTTGATCAAAAAAACCCTAGAAAACAAAGTCCCCAATATCTGGTAAGTCAGCCTCAATTCTGCCATCACTTGATATTTCCTCACTGTGAGAAGAAAGGGAAGACAGAAATAAAGAGAGAACAATAGGAAACCTTCCATGTGTTCCTTTTTAAAAACAACCACCTTTCCCACCAAATAATAACAGCTCACCTCTTTGTGCGACCATCAAGTCGAGAGGGGATTTTGCCCCTCTGCTCTGCTCTGCAGAGACCTCACCTGGAATACTGTGTCCAGCTCTGGAGCCCTCAGCATGAGAAGGACATGGACCTGTTGGAGTGTGTCCAGAGGAGGCCACAAAGATGATAAAGGGCTGGAGTACCTCTCCTATGAAGACAAGCTGAGAGAATTGGGCTTGTTCAGCCTGGGGAAGAGAAGGCTTCAGGGAGACCTTAGAGCAGCCTTCCAATACCTGAAAGGTGCCTATAAGAAACCTGGGGAAGAACTTGTCTATGAGGGCATGCAGTGATAGGATGAGGGGTGATGGTTTTAAACTAGAAAAGAGGAGCTTTTAGGCTGGATATTAGGAAAAAGTCTTCCCTATGAGGGTGGTAGATCACTGGAGCAGGTCCCAGAGGTGTGGTGGAGGCCCCATCCCTGGAGACATTCAAGGTCTGGCTTGATGGGGCTCTGAGCAACCTGATCTAGTGAAGATGTCCCTGCTTACTGCAGGGAGGGTGGACTAGATGACTTTTAAAGGTCATTTCCAACCTAACACATTTTATGATTCTATGATTCTACCTATAATTCACCTTCTCTGGGAGGTGTATTACAAGTCATTGAAACTGAGAAAGACTGAAGTTACATGATTTATGACTATAAAGGTGCCAGAGTAAGTTCTAGCAGCCTTGAATATAGCAATTTTTTCTTTCTTCATAAAGTAACATACTCTGCTTTCCTGCTTCCCATTTCATTTATCTATACATAAAAGTTCACAAATAGGTAATATGATATAAAGCTTAGTAGAAGGACCTCCTGCTCAAGGAAATCTCTTACCAATAGATAGAAATCCTTTGCTTGAAGATAATCTTGAGGATTATCTCAATTACTAATAAATTACACAATAACTAGATAACTCCTGACTGCTTCCAACTCTATTGGAGGGTTATAATTTCATGTAATGTTTTCTAGAATCTGTTACTACATGGCTTTCATTTAATGTAGATCATGCCTAAAACATTTACCATGAAATCAATAAGGACCTTTAAAACAATAAGCTATCTCACAGCTAAACTGCATTAGCAAAGCTTATTTAACCATGAAACAAACAAGCACAAATCATCAATTTCTTCTGCTACCAAATGTTACAATATCTGCCATCTGCTGTAAGTAAGTTCCACTCTCAGGTGATCTTAAGCACTGGTGAAAATTGATGTGCTTGCAGGTACTCCATGTTGTTCAAAGCCCATAACCTGAGAACATAATATCTGACAGTAGCACTTGCAAGGTGAATGAATTTTATTGTCCCACCTGACATGTCTGTGAGATACAAGCTTTAGTCTCTTCATATTCTCCAGCATGGGAGCAGTAGGGCTGCCATTTTTACCCGTGGGAGTAGGTGCAGGCCCTAACTGAAGGTCATATGGTAAATCTGGTAGAGGTGGGAAGGAATTAAAGCCCCTGTTTTTTAGATTTCCCTACTTGATTGTACCATCTAACTGAGAACAGTTAAATATCAGCACAGCAAATATTGCCCCGTATGGCACTGGCGCCGCTTTACAAAATGGGATGTGAACTGCAAACACATTATTATAGAGGGTATAAGGGCTTGTTTATAATCAGTCTCCTGAAAGTGATGAAAAGTATTGAAGAACTGCTGGCAACCCTACTGGTTTGTTCCTTCCTGAAAGTACAAACACGTGTAGCGCCTGCAAGTGAACTGACAGTTAACCTAATCCCACTAGCATGAGTGAGAGCAAGGGTAAGCAATGCAGAAATCTTTGAAGATCCCACCAGGAACGTTTCAAAGCACTCTTGCTCATTGTGCTTCTAAATTTTTCAGAAATGAACAGAAACTACAGTTTCAAATTCTATCCAATCTCTGTATCAGACTACAGAGAAATAGACATGGGCACAGGACCACAGAACTCGGAGTGACGCACCCCCACGAGAAGGGAACGCAGAGACTGAGAAATCCACTTAACACCGCAGACACAATGTACGAGGCCTTCTTGAGAGAGGAAATGTAAATCCCTCCTCTAATGGCAAGTGTTACATAAAGACCATCATCGTCGGCCTGACAGGCACTTGCTTGGGAAGGCTGAGTGTTGACTCACACTGCTGGGACTACCCCAGAGGTTCTGCAAGTCCCGGTGGTAAGCTTCTAGCAAATCTGTTTACAGCAGGGGAGGGGATGGATGGGGATATTAGCAAGGAAGGTAGGAGGGAAGATAACTAGAGGCGTAGTATGATGAGATACAAACTTCACAGAATCACTGAATTCTACAGCCTCCTGAGTCAGAAGGGACCCATAAGGATCATTGAGTCCAACTCCTGGCTCCATTCAGGACTAGACAAATCAGAGCAGGGGACTGAGTGTATTGTACAGATGCTTTTTGACCTCAGACCAGCTGGGTGCTGGGACCACTTCCCTGGGGAGCCTGTTCCAGTACCCGAGCACCCTCTCAGAAAAGAACCTCTTCCTAATGTCCAACCTAAACCTCCCCTGTCGGAGCTTCTTACCATCCCCTCAGGTTCTATCCCTGGTCACAATGAGACGAGATCAGCACCTGCCCCGTCACTCCCCTCGTCAGGAAGCCACAGACCACAATGAGGTCTCCCCTCAGCCTCCTCTTCTCCAGGCTGAACAAACCCAGGGACTTCAGCCTCTCTTCATAAGACTGCACCTCCAGACCCTTCCCCATCCTCCTTTCCCTCCTATGGACACTCTCCAATAGTTTTATGTCCCTTTTGTTCCGTGGTGCCCAAAACTGCACCCAGTGCTCAAGGTGAGGCTGCCCCAGCACAGTGCAGAGCAGGACAATCCCCTCCCTGGACCAGCTGCCCATGCTGTGCTGGATGCACCCCAGGATGCAGTTGTCTCTCCTGGCTGCCTGGACACACTGATGCCTCATGTCTAACTTGCTGTCGAACAAGACCCCCAAATCTCTCTCAGCTTGGCTGTCCTCCAGCATCTGGTCCCCCAGTCTGTGTGAGTAGCCAGGGTTGCCCCTTCCCAGGTGCAGAATCCGGCACTTGCCCTTGTTGAACTTCACTCTGTTGGTGATTGCCCAGCTCTGCAGTGTGTCCAGGTCTCTCTGAATTTCACTGTAAAGCATTTTCTCAGTAAAGGTCACCATTCCTCTCTAACAGGTGAATTGCAATATCAGGACAACACAGGAATTTGATGACAAAATGAAGACTTAAAAGCAAGCCCCCAGAGCACCGAGCTGGTGTCGTGCTGCTGCATCCTTGTGCTGGTCCTTAAATAGGCTCTTAAGGCCACAGCAGGGACTAGCATTACACAGCGAGGAATCACAGGTATAGGAGAGACGGCTCAAGGTGAAAAGCACTATTCAAAACAAGAACAGGATCCATCCCAGCTGCTGGATTTAACCAGATAAACTGGGAGTGAGCTACACTTTCCAGCTGGTGTGGCTTTTTTCTAAAGCAAATTTTGCAAAGTGTCAATGGGCATAAAGTTCTCCAAAAACAAAGGAAAAGAACATGCACCTCTAGATATTTTCATCTTTCATACCATACAGAATAAATGCTATTCCCCTTCGCAAAGCAGCTATTTTTGAATCTTAATTAATTGAGTGATAACCAGCAGCTATATTTTTTGAGAAATGAATGCATTTAAGTGGTGAGATTCCATTTTAATATTTATGAATTTTAAGCTTCATAGAGTAAGTGAAATGTGATAAATATCAGCAAAAAGTTGTAGGGGTTTTTTTTTCCTAGCTGCTGAAACTGAGATCGAATAATGTTTTGGGTTGTGGTTTACTCATTATATTTCAAAGGAAAAGACAACAAAAAGTCTAAACCGCTCTTCCTGCTCTCAGGCCTAAAGCACTAATGAATAATTAATGAAAAACCTTCCCAAGCTGAGAGCTACCATCCTCTTATTTTTCAAAACATTTGCCTTTTTTTTTTCTGTTTTTTTTTCTGCAAGTCACCTATGCAAGAGAATTACAAGTGGGATTTATAGGGCTGGTTAAAAACTGGAGGGAGTAGGCTGTGATGTACCTGGAATTCAAGTTTTCACAGCTTTATAATAAATAAAACAATAAAATGTTTCTATTACTCTGTAAGACTTTATAAGTATTTTGAGGGGATCCACTGAAAATGGTCATAACTTTCATTATGATACAAATCGTAAAAGCTCAAAAGATACTTTAGCTGCCCTAAAGCCTTGTGTCCATAGCACAATCCCTCCAGCAGCATATCCAAATGTCTGTCTTCCAGCCTCTCCAACCATTATTAAATGAACCATTTAGAATGGGGAAAAAAAAATAAAAGAAATCCACTTTTAATTGCATTCTCATTTTGCCTTTTTTAGAAATGGCTCATGAGCAACAGTGTGCAAATATATCACTGCACACAGGGCTTGTGGGTGTCCCACCTCTCACAGCAGCAGAATACTAATGCTTCCCAAAAGCAGTGATTATATATTTATGGAAAAGGCAGATAATGGAACGAATCAAGTTATTTGACTGCTCTGTCTTCAAAACAGCAGCTTAAACCTGAATGCTGGAGTTGAGAGGCAGACACTGAGCCCGGGTAAGTCAGAGGGTGCTCCCCGAGCACGGGCAGTGGTTAAAAACAATAAACCACCAAAGCTTGACGGCATAAACTACTTGTAGGTGGTCTGGAAGCCGCTTCAATTTCCATGGTGTGAATCACCACTCTCCCCTTTACCAAAGAATCTCCCAAAGCAGGAACACCATCCAGCTTAGATCTACCAACAGAAATCTGAGGTCAGATTTGCACAACAAACGACGGTTGTAGTGATGGAAACATGTTTTGAACAAATGAAGCTGTATTGTTTCAATTCCTGCTCGGGACATACTTAACTGGCAGAAGTAAACAGGACCAGATTTGAGGTCTGATGCAGCACTCAGCAAAGTAAACAATAAGACCCTCTAGTATTGCCTTGCCAGAAAGGATTTGTAAACATTTTTTTAAATGCTGTTAGAATCATTCCTTTACAAATGGAATATTTCATAGGCAACTGTTCATGAAGACTGTAATAGTTTGTTCATCAGCTCTTATATGGAAGCTAACTGGCATAACCCTAATGCAAGGAATACGAGGGCAATAATTTATACTTCTATAAGATTTTTCCCAATGTTTAAAGCACAGTTCAATTTCCTAAAAGAAATGAATATGGTATTACTAAAATAATTTTTTAATCCAACAAGGCAACAATCCAAACTTACAAGAATTCACTATATACAAGCTATTAACACTAATAGTATCTCGAGTTTCTAGAGAACTGTATTTGCTGGAAATGCTGTGGGTTTGCAACATTGAGAGCTGCTTTAAAAAACAGCACTTGCCTTTAACACATTGATATTCTATTTTAGACAGCTCATTATATAGCTGTTATCTTAAACTTCTGGCATCTGAGCCCCCATTACACAGTCCTAGCCTATCCTGCTTAGGAGAACTAGCTAATTTTGACAGCAAAATTAATAAAATTGAATAAAAGTGCTACTCGTTCCTCTTAATTTAACACCATAATCAGGACCAAACCAAGATATTAATTTAATAGCACCCATAAATTACTACAGTTTGAATATTTTCATTACCAAATATTTTTTGCTTTATATTAAACATTAACTCACAAGGAAAAAAAAATGCATCAGCGAATAAACAGACTGAAAAGCCTTTCAGAATGAAAAAACCTACTATTTATCCAATGAATAACCTTTACACAGGGAAAAGAAGCACAGTATGGCTGAGGAAAGAAGGAGGAATGATTAAATGATTTAGATCACAGTAATCTGTAATCTGGTTTCCACTAGCACAGACTACAATCTTTCTTATTGCCATAGCTCAAGAAAGGTTATTCTTCTTTGAGAAATAAATGTAATTAAGCTTATCATGTGCGCTTTTTTTTTTCCATCCAGAAATATACTGGGTTACTCACTGCCGAGTGCATTTTCACAGTTGTTATCCAGTACCATAAGTGTACTAGTTAAAGCCCATTAATGGGTAGTTTATAATACAATTTTTTTAATATTATGGAATGCATCAATATTTCTATTCTCTTGCTACATCTAAAAATTATAAGTAGTCCTTCAATCAATGTATATTATAGTACTGGAGAGCTAATCCAATTCCATTTAATTTCCAACAACGCTGTGATGAATGGTATGTTAGTGCTGTAGCATCTCTACAACCTAGAGGAGAGTGGACATACCTAATATCTTGCTATTTTTCACTTGAAGAGAAACAATTCTCAAACACACCAGAAAATCCTGAAGGAATCTTGCCATTTTCCACACACTTTTCCACTCTTTCCTTCACCTCTCCCTAGCACACCGTTACTGTGTGCTCTGAAGAAGGGATGGTTGCCTTGGAAGTAGTGACCTAAGAGGAAATATACCTGGATAACTGGTTTGATTAATTTTAGCCAAAGAGACATTCTGAAATGAAGGTCCTAGCTGATGTTTTTCAGAACTACACTATTAAAAGAGCAAGTCTGGTGATTTTTCTCATCTGACTCAACTGCTGGTCAATGAACGTTCTCTCTCCTCAGTCCAAAATATGGCTCTCAGATTTGGATTTTTGTCTGGTTCCCAGAAAATAAAAGCCATGGTCACATGGTCACATGTGAATTTCTGCTGTCTCATGAGTTGTTGAAGCATGTAAGCTGAGCTTCAACCAGCTGGAGTCTCCTGCTGATGTTTCGGTTATGTGCTCTGCTCACTGCAGCTGAGGTGGGTTTTTCCTGCCCATATGGAGGAAAACAACATCTACATATGGGATATAGTATATGGGGAAATTTTTTGATGATATTTAACTCTTAGTATGAATTTGTGGAGGCTGGAGGCCAGGCATTTTCAGAAAAGGATTCCCAGTCATGAAGTAAATTTCTTGGTTTGCTTATAAAAACCTAAATTTGCCAGTTTTATAATTTTATTTTAGAGGTCATCTAGTCCAACCCCCCTGCAAGAAGCAGGGACACCCCCAACTAGATCAGGTTGCTCAGGGCCTCATCCAACCTGGCCTTGAATGTCTCCAGGGATGGGGCATCCACCACCTCCCTGGGCAACCTGTTCCAGTGCTCCACAACTCTCACAGTAAAAAACTTTTTTTCTAATATCCAATCTAAATCTCCCTCCCTCTATTTTAAAACCATCACCCCTTGTCCTGTCACAACAGGAAACTGAACAGCCTCTCCCCATCTTTCTTGTAGGCCCCCTTGAGGTACTGGCAGACCGCTANCATGCTCCTCTTGATGCAGCCCAACTTGCTCAACATGAGCTGGCAACATGTGCTTAGAATCATAGAATCACTTAGGGTGGAAGAGACCTTTAAGATCATTGAGTCCAACCTCAGACTAATCCTGCCTAGTCCACCTCCAGACCATGTCCTCAAGCACAACTGTTCTAGTCAAGAAATTTTTCCTGGTGTCTAATCTAGATCTCCCCGGTGCAGTTTATAATATTTGAGCCCCAGAAATCTGTGTCCTGGCCTGCATCAAAGGGAGGGGATTCTACCCCTCTGCTCTGCTCTGCTCTGCTCTGCTCTGCTCTGTTCTGCTCTGCTCTGCTCTGGTGAGAGCTCACCCTGTAACATTGTGTCCAGCTCTGGAGCCCTCAGCACAAGAAGGACATGGAACTGTTCGAGTGTGTCCAGAGGAGGCTACAAAAGTGATAAAGGAGTGGAGCACCTCTCCTATGAAGACAGGCTGAGAGAGTTGTGCTTGTTCAGCCTGGAGAAAGGAAGGCTGTAGAGCACCTTCCAGTACCTGAAGGAGCGAGAAGGACTGTTTGCAAGGGCAGGGAGTGATAGGACAAGGCAAAATGCATTTAAAGTAAAAGAATGGATGAGGTAGTAGGAAGAAATTCTTCCCTGTGAGGGTGGTGAGGCCCTGGCACAGGTTGCCCAGAGAAGCTGTGGTTGTCCCTGTATCCCTGTGGTTGTTCAAGGCCAGGTTGGATGGGGCTTTGGGCAACCTGGTCGGGTGGAGACCCATGTTGGGGGTAGGAAGTAGATGATTTTTAAGGTCCTTTCCAAGCCAAACCAGTCTGGGATTCTACAACCGTGAGCTACCACAGTGAATTAGAAGGGCTGCTAGATAGTGTAGACTATCTGTGTGCTAGTCATCTAAGCATGGTCATAATGACATGTCCATAATAATGGACAACAAAAGGGTATAAAACTTGACTAAATATAATGAAGAAAACATAGAGTAAATAATTTTGTGGGATAAGTTCATTTAGTAAAATTTCTAAAAGGATTTAGAAAGAAACATCTATGTCTGGAACTTTGCTATGCTCAAAGCAGAAACGTACAGCAAATAAAAACTTCAAGTCCAAATTTCAGTGGCATAAGAATGAGCTACATGGGATGCCCTGTCTGTTTGTCAAGCCCCTGAGCTTTTCCAATTCCTGATGATGCAATACAGTATCTCAGAAGAGCATTTCCAGGCTTTAAGAGAGACCCGCCAGGCTCCCCAAGCTCATTTTCCCAGCAACGTTGCCCAGTACAATTCCACCTCAGAGTTTCCTTACAGCAGCAAAAAAACTTTCTGCCTTTCCCTTCTCCATCCTCTCACATGTTATTACTCCTTCAGTGATGCTGACTCAACTGTTTCTGCACTAAACTAATTTTGTGAAATATTTTGGGTTACATAAGCCCTTCCCCACCCACTCCCTTCTCCCCCCACCCCCCTTTTTTGTTGTTGTTGTTGTTTTTGACCTGTGTTTTCACTTGTCTGATGAATCAGTAATCAGATGGGGTAATAAGGGCTATGTGGGGGGAGAAAGGTATAGTAGTGGTTGAAGACAGTAAAAAAGGGGAAGCTGCAACCTGGTTTAAGACCAGGTTGCATTTGTGAAATGCTCCTCTTTGAAGTGCATCCTCCTCTGAGTAAAACAGATGAGCAGAATACATTCATTTTGGTTCTGAGCAGCCTGAGCACGCAGATGGCACAAGGAGAAGCTGCAGGCACCTGCCAGATGAAACGCTGGGTGGGACTGAGGCCGCCCCTGAGCTGCTCAACACTGCAGAAATATTCCTGCCTGCTCTAGTGAGCTCGCTACAGCTACCTCAGTAACAAAGAAGATCATTAAAATAAAGGAGTTTTAAAGTACAGTCAGTCCATTAGTCTCAGTTTCAGAACATACCGCTCCTATTGCATCAGAATGTGGTGTGGTGAGAAGGTGGAGGAACGGCTGCTACGCTCCAAGTGAATCCCAGGAACACTTCTGCTATTTACAGAACATCTACTCTAAAGAGTGACAGGAGTGATTAAGGTGGGATAATTAACTGTTAAGAGTACAATGCTGCAACCTGAATCTGTCAGGGACCGACCATTTAATGCAGTATTTGCATTATCTAAACCATCTACCTGTATTATGAGAAATGGGATGTGATGAAAGATGACCAGGTAGGGTTAGACACTGTATTATCACTGAAAAAAACAAGGCAATCCCAAGCTTGCAAGAGAATAAAACAATGGCTGGATACTAGTAGTTGGGGGAACAGAAGGAAACACGACCTCTAGTTTGCCTGCCTAATACATTAATCATCTCTTTTGTTCTTTTAACAACAAAAGGGTTTTTTTTTTGCAATGAAACCTAAGAATGATTGCTAAAATATCTTGATAATGGGTACAGGAGAATCAGCAGAACACAACCACATCAAACTCAATTAGGTCAATTAGAACTGCTCTATAAAATGTTGTTTCAAACTACAGAAATTTTTCTGCCATTCCAGTCCTGTACAAGTAGTTAATCACTACCAAAGATAGGATATTAGTCTAGAGAGACCTTTGGTCTTTCTTGTTATGGGCTTCTCTTGCTTGTATCTTCTTAGAAATGCATGAATTAAGGACATTTAAAAAAAATCTTTTTTTCACACTACAGCAATGCTACAGCATTTTTTAAAATGTCTTTTTTTATCTATTAACTTTAAATTAGCCTGGAAATAAGACCACTGATTTTCTTTGCTGTTCTTAGGCTCGTTATATGTTCCCTAAGGAAAGCCCCAAGATTCTTCCACATTCAGTGTCCAACATCCACCCTTCAGGAAGTCCTGTGACCAGGTTGCAAAGCAAGCAGAACATCAAAGTTCATATTTTCTAAATGGGATTCTCGCAAAAGCAACTGTTAGTTTCATAACTGTTTATCATAATTAGCTTGTTGGACTATTATCCAGTTGAAAGGTACTGTTTTCAACAGGTATCTTCTCTGCATACCAAGTTGGTACTTGTTAGATGGGAGGACAGGTCCCGTCTGAGACATCATATTCTGTTGCTGTTTTGTGTGCAGCTGAGACTCCGAATTCTACACTCCTCCCCCCCACCCTTCATTCAGCCACATTTGAAAATAAATAAATATTTTGTACATGATCCAGAGATTAGCATATTCCCAATGTCACCATCCAGTCACTTTGCTAAAACTTACACAAAATTGTTTTGCTCAGCCAAATCTCCATTTGGTGAATAATTCTTTTCAATGAAACAAAGTGTAGTCTATAATTGGAATTTTTACTTATGAAGTTACTTTGGCCTTTGCACTACTCAGTTTTCCTCTTTCCTGTTCTTATTATTCAGGTGATTGCAAGTTGAAGATACTGCATGTTCCCCAAAACCTGGGACACAAGATTTTAGCTGGGGCACAGAGAAATTTCTCCATCTTTCCAAGAGGTGCCTTTCGCCCTTAAGGAGGTGATGAAGCTGGTGAAGGGTCTGGAGCACAAGTCCTATGAGAAGCAGCTGAGGGAGCTGGGGCTGTTTAGTCTGGAGAATAGGAGGCTCAGGGGAGACCTTATCACTGTCTACAACTACCTGAAAGGAGGGTGTAGAGAAGTGAGGGTTGGTCTCTTCTCTCTGGTAGCAAGTGTTAGGACAAGACCAATGGTTACAAACTGCACCAGGGGAGATTTAGGTCAGACATCAGGAAGAATTTCTGTCCTGAAAGGGTTGTCAGGCATTGGAACAGGCTGCCCAGGGCAGTGGTGGAGTCACCATCCCTGGAGGTATTTGAAAGGAGCGGAGATGTTGTGCTTGAGGACATGATCTAGAGGTGGACTAGGCAGGGTTAGGCTGTGGTTTGACTCAATGATCTTGAAGGTCTCTTCCAACCCAAGTGATTTTATGATTCTAAGATGTAAATAAATAAATAAATAGAAACCAAATGGGTCTCTTATATCTGTAAAGATTAAATTTGCTTAGTTTTAAGCTTTTACTATTGTTTTGTTTCTTACCTATTCTATTGGGATGCTAATTTCCTTCTCTCTATTCATGGATGGAGAATAAACACTGTGTTCTACTGTTCAGTCTTTTTATTAAGTATTACAGTTAAAAACAGTTCAATGCCGTTTTCCTTCCTGCTTTTAAACAACTTGTTGTTAATATCTTTAGAAACTTTTCTAGGCTGTTGGTTTGTGGGTTTTTGGGTTTTTTGGGTTTTTTTTTGTGATACACAATTTTGATTTTTAACCAACTTTATTTTTCTCAGATTTTTTCTCTTCCACATTGTTAAATTTACTTTATCACACTTCCAGAATGAATCTCCATCTACTTTCTTTTCCAATTATTTTATTTGCATTTAGCTCTCTACTCTTTCTACAATGGCAACACGCTATGTTGCTGCTGAAGATGAGTTGCATAATTCAGGAGTGTGTGTTTAATTGTGAAACAACTGTTTATTTACAATCACAAAACCATAGAATTGTCTTGGTTGGAAGGGACCCTTTAGATCATCAAGATTATCATTTGATTTCTCTGCCCACTACTTTCAAACATTTATCAAAATAGGACCTTTTCCAAAACATGTCCTGCTGGGCTATCATAATGATCATGATCATCAATTGGTATCTGAGGGTCATGACCTTTGATCATAACGGGGCACTACATTCCTGAAGAAATACTGGACTTTGAAAGATTTGTTAGTAAATTTGATTTTGCATTATGACCCAGAGCACATACTGAAACACAATGGACAAATATGGGGATAACATCCTTTTTGCTCTTTGTCTTTGGAAATGTGTCCACCTGATACAGCCACAAATTTGAGAACTTTTACGGGTGGCAGTGCACATCAGAGTTTGGGGTTTTTTTTTCTAGTAATGCAGCTGCTATTTACTAATTTATGACACCATTTTGTTTCAGTAGATACATGTGAAGTTTAAAGTACAATACAATAGATTTAGGAGGGTTATTTTTCTTCTTAAAACGTCTACTGAGGATCACTTTGCACTCCCAAATATTGATTGGAAAAAGACATTTCCTCTTAAACTCTCTTTTGAGTTCCCATCCAAAATTTCCAGAATGTGCAGAGATGATACTAGCATTGGAAATAGGTGAGAGGCCAAATATAAACAACATGCCTCTGGCAAAAAGTATTTGCTTGCTAATCTAAATAAGGATTATGGCCACACACTTCCCCCATATTGCATAGCACAGCTTCCCGCCAGGTTCAACAGAGAGCACAGAAACAGTGAGAAAAATCAACTGACTACAAAGGTTTCAAGTACAAGTTAATACAGACATAGTGCTCCAAACCAATAAAAATAAATTAGGAAAATACAGCATAAAATGTAGTATTTTTATAGACAAAGAACAGCTCATGCTCTGTTAAAAGCCTGGGTATATCAAGATGTTTGAAAGCCAGTATGGAAAAACATATTTCATATTGTAAATTGCAATATGGTAAGAAAATAAAGTCTGAGTCTACTTTATGTCAGGGTATTTATTCTGAATTATTGATGGAATTCTGCAAGCCTAATTCTGATCTCATGCACTTCATAACTGCAATTCCTTCAGTTCATTGGGCACATCAAGAATGGCAAAGTAATATATAGCGATACAGAAGAAAATCAAGGCATTTTTTTGAGACTCAAAGTATCAGCTAATGCCTTCATTGCCCAGATAATTTTTTGAATTCACACAGATTGGAAAAATAGTATGAAAAATCTCTCGTGGTATAGGAACTGAGGTAAAAATACTGTACTGATCCTCAGGTTAGGTCTTGAAGAAATACGCCTTGCAAGCATCTCATAGAATTAGCAAAGTAATAAATGATTAAGGCTAATGGGAAACTTCATTAAAAGACTTAAAAATACCTTCATTAAACTCAGAAAAAATTATCTGGATGCTTAATTTCTCAAATAAATGGAAATACTGTTTGTGTACAGAAAATGGCTGCTGGATCATTACTGTTTCTTTACGGAAATGGAATAATTATCAAAAAATTGACTGCAATTGTCCAGGTTTAAGGTTCACTTTCAATCTTTTATCTTCTGGACTCCAACTAAACATAATTGAAATGCCATTCTCTACAATGTCTTCAAAATGTTACAGCCTTATTCCCTTTGTATCTTACACGCTAATCTTACCTAACATGCACACACCTCCGTCACACACAGCCACCAGAAAGCATTACCTTGCAAGGGGAGCATGAGTGTTCCAGGAACAATAAATGTGTCAGGAACAGATTGGAAATAACCTTCTAGCAGAAGAATTACTGACAGACAGTGGCCCCTGACTATGAACCAAAAACCAAACAAAACAACACCAAACAAGTAAGTAGATATGGCCTGATCTCACACATTTTACAGGTCCCTGTGCTTCTCTCTTTTGTCTGCCCCACACCGAAGACAAAGACTACAAACCTACAGATCATGCACAGAGCTGCATCAGAAGTGGAGAGAGATGGGTCCATGTCCCACTCCTGAAACAGAACTCGCACATGAGATAAACACTACTCACATTAAGGAGATCTTCTCATGCTCCCTCCATCGAGAAGTGCTCTCTGTATTTTAAAAACAGCAAAGAAAATTACACAACTCTTCCCCTAAAACCTCTCTCACTCTTGTCTCCAATTTTTTGGCTCCTTGTCTTGACTGCTACATAGCATGAGCACCCCGGGGTTCTTTTCTGCCAAGTTGTCTTTATTCCATTCAACTAAATAAATAGTATGCACACACACACACAGAGCTTATGACACAACATCTGCCAGCCATGACCTTGTGCAACCTTCATAAGACTTTTTCTAACGTTTTGTTTCAAATCCTTATTAATTTTCATTTCACCCTCCTTGATAGAAGACATCTGTACTCTAACTCTATTAATTAACCATAATGCAATACTGTTCTCAGAGTATTTCATAGGTAGCTACGTATTCTCCTTGGGTATAAGTCATAAAGCCTGGTGTTGCCACTGAGTACTCCTCAGTACACTGTTGCTGTGGTTTTTTACTCTACATGGACAGGTCCATAGTGTGCAGGGTGATTTTGCCTCAGTCTGAAATGCCCCTTATGGGCTGTGATCAAAAGGCAGCTATACATATCTGCATACAGGCCTGACCAGGCCTCACCTGGAATACAGTGTGTGGTGCTGGACTCGCCAGTTAAAGAAGGACCCTGGAGAGGGTACAAAAGAGATGATTAGTGGACTTGACTATCGCTCTTGTGAAGAAATGTTGAGGGACTTGGGACTTTCTAGTTTATAGAAGACTGAGGTGGGATCTTATTAATGCTGATAAATACTTACGGGGTGGGTGTCAGGAGTCTTTTTCAGTGGTGCCCAGGGACAGGACAAGAAGCAACAGAAATACAGGAAGTTCCACCTAAAAGAGGAACTTCTGTACTCTTAGTGTGACAGAGCCCTGGGACAGGCTGCCCACAGGAGTCTCCTTCTCTGGATTGATTCAAAACTTGCCTGGATGCTGTCCTGTGCAGCCTGCTGTAGGTGATCCTGCTCTGACCATGGGTTGGACTAGATGATCTCCAGAGGTCCCTTCTAACCCCTACCCTTCTTTGATATATTCAAGCCATAGCAGCCTCTCCCCTGTAATTCCTTAATTCCTACTTCTAACAGTTACAATGCTACAATATCAGATGGGTTAGAATGGTTTCCTCTAAATCCCACACCCCATCTAAGCAGGGTTTCATAATGAGGAGAGCTCAGTGTGAATAGCTCCTGCTAGCCCAAACACAAGGCAGCAATGGAAATCTTTTGTGTGTCCATGGGAAACCAATACAACTTCCTGACAGCATTTTGCACTGCTCTCCAGTTGTCACTATGCTGTAGAAGGCCCTGAAAGTTTTCAGAGGAGATAGTTGTATTGGGAGCTGGACTCCTTGGGGAGTTAGTAATAAGCTCTAATGCCTTTTGCTTTTAAATTGCTTCTGCTGACTTTAAGTTTTATTATCATCTTGACAGCAGAGCTAACAGGCCCACCTCCTGCCCACCATCATCACTTGCCTATGTTTCTGCAGTGTCATGGAGACAGGTGAGTCAGTGAGAGATCCTTGTCTTAGGTCTCTTTTACCTTGAAAATTGCTCTAGTTGCCAATATAGCAGGTATCTCCATCCCATTCTTACACCCTGCTGCTGTGATGCACCCACTGTTTGCAGTGGATGAGCTGTCTTTTGGACCTGGACTAGTCGGCTGCTCCCTATGGCGTGGGGTAACCTCCCTCTGGTGACATTAGCTGAGCACTCATACAGCTCCCTTACATGAACTGCAGGTTGACTGCATAAATCACACTCAGATTGTTAAGAAGCAGAACGACCACATTAAAGTTCTGAATCATTTAAAAATAAGAAAGAAAAAAAAACCCCAGGAATTTGCAGCTGATTTCAGAATAAAACCCTCTCCTTGCTAAATTCCTTTTTCCTTGTTCCTTCCTGACAAACAAGCACATCCCAACCAAACAGCTATGCAGGCAGCCAGAACAACCACCCCCACCCCAAGTCAGTTCATGAATTATGTGATTTAACACATTTCTGGATGTACCTGCTGTGGTGGCTTGATGGGGATGGAAAACACTTGGAAACCTGCTCTCAGGTGAGAAAACAGGTGGATCCACCCTGCTGCATAAGGAAGGAGTGGTACTATGCTCTTGGTGATGTTGCAGGCCAGGAAGGTGGCAGGAGGGTTGGCTCCTCAGTTCCTCCTGTCCCACAGCCTTACCATGGCTGAAAAGAGAAATGATTTCCTCGTGCAGTTGCTGCTCCAAAACCTGATTTAATTAAAACATTGTGTCTTGACAGGAGCATGTAATCCACTAAATATTAATCCATAAAAAAAGAGTCGGCGGGTTTTTAAAAGGTGAAAGAAAATTCAGAGGATTTAGATAGGTGAGCAGATATGAAGTCTTGGTTGTTGATGAGAAAAACCTGACTTGTCTCAGAAAGAGCATCAAACCATACATCTCCTCTCCAAAATAATTCCTGCATTTGTGAGAGCCTCAGAAGAATGAAATGAGCATCAGTTGGGGTGACCAAATGAGATGCAGCATTGCTGCACTAAGGAGCAACAGCCACACAAGAGAGGGAACCGAATGGAATCTAGAAGAAGCAGGGAGCGTAATCATTAACAGCTGCTGTGAAACCTGATTTGAATCCTTACTCCTCTGCTACTCTCTAATCTTCCTTATCTTTTATGTTCTCTGTGCTGTAAAAGGCAAAAACTAAGCAGCACAAAGTGTCTGTGTTGAAGCCAGACTTGTGGCCCACGGTAGAAGAAAGTCCATGTTGGAAAAACAATGACTAATAACACTTGTGAGACATGTTGTGTCAACACGTGTGACAGATGCCAATCAGCAGGACGCCAGCTGAGCCTCAGTTACAACTTTAAGACCAGAAAAATTCTGGAGAAGGGCTGAAGACAATAACATCTTTCCACGGCATTTACCTCTGCTAAGCTCATGGGAGTAAATCTGCCCTCCAGCATGTGCCACGCAGATCACACAGTTGAACACGGGGCACACACTCAGTTGCTATGCAACTTCAAAGTCATCTTTATGGCAAAATAATATTTATTTTAAGAGCTATTAATTTTTCAACATGTCGTGGGTGCAACAACCTGTGACTCATTCGAGTCAGCCCATGCTGCTGCCTGTTGCCCTGGCTTTGCTTATCCTCCCTGGCTGGCAGAGTACCTAGGTGTGAGGCTGGGAGCTCACACTGGCTGTGGATGGCTCTACACCAGTTGTTTATACAGGGATGAGGCAACTTGTGGTTCAACAAGCAATAGAGCACTGAAACCACACGATTACACAGCTACAGTGGTAAGCAGCCGAAGCGCCTGGGAAACTTGCTCAGTGTTGGAGAGGTATTATATTAGAAGAAATCTCCACAGGGAGGGGATGTTGGGAATCATCTACAGCATTCAGGTCCAATTAATTAGCTTTTGAGGTGGTGTGTTCAGAGTGAAAGTGATGTCATTCTTTACGTCAGGGACGAAAGCCAGTCACACGCTGGGGCTGCAGACCTTGGGCACAGACAGATGACTGCTGGAGTGCACAGTTCAGCTGGTCCATCCTTCTGCCAGAGCAGCACTGTTTTGATTGACTGGCTCCCAAGTTGATGTGTTTGCAAGAGAATCGGGCTTGCATGGCATTAGGAAGCCCTTTGGAAACAGATGCGGTCTGTTGGGCCACATCTCAACGGGAGGATCAATAGACAGAGCAGGGGAAAGAAGTTAAGCCGTAAGACAGCTGGTGAATCACAAACATATGGTAAAGGGCTGTGCCAAAGCAGGAAAATGAGAAGCTGAAGCAGAGATTTTTAAAGATGAGGCAGAGACAATTGAGCAGAAGAGAGGTGAGATGAGTCTGTGGCTGGGAGGGGACTGAGGTACAGAGATTCCATACATTAGATGTATATCTTCAGACTAGGTGTCCAGAGACCATACAGGGTATAGATTAAAAGGCTTGGTCAGAAAGGCTTTCCAATGGCACCCAGTGCAACACCACTCTTCCTCAGGGGACTGGAGAGCAGGAACTGCTGAGCATCAGTATTACCCCATCAGTATTACAGATGTATATAGTGCCAGGATGGCAAGGTTTGCTGAGCCAGAAGCATGTTCTCTATCCAAAGAAAAAAAACTGAATTTTGGAGGCAAAATTCTCCCACAGAACATTAGGAGCTGTAAGGGACCATCCTCCTGACACTCACCCTTTGCATATTTATAAACATTAATGAGGTCACCCCTCAGTCCCCTCCAAGCTGCAGAGACCCAGCTCCCTCAGCCTGTCCTCATAAGGAAGATGTTCCACTCCATCATCTTGGTGGCCCTGCGCTGGACTCTTTCAAGGAGTTCTATGTCCTTCTGGAACTGAGGGACCTGGAACTGCACACAATATAAAACTGGAACTGAATAAAACTGAAAGGAGAAAAAAAAAAAAAAGAAAAGGAAAAGACAAAACCCTCTTCTTTTTTTCCAGAAAAAACCTAACCCTTCATGGTGCAACATTTCAAGCCACTTGACATGGATGGTCTGTGGGAACAGATTAGCCAGAGTAGAAAGAGATAATATGGGAATAAGGGAACTGTGAGTCGTAATCTCTGACTCCCACATGTAAAAGCAATATTCCAAATTTCCAGTTATCTTTACAGAGTTGTCAAAGACAATTCTGCACAACTGACATTTTCTAATAAAAGCTACTCCACTGAAAAGTCACCAACCGGTGTCTACTTTCTCATTAGAAGTAATAATAAAAAAGCAAAGCAGAACCCTCTTACAGGACTGTGGGGAGAACAAATAAATTAAGAGTAATGGAGAATTTGAAGTAGTTAGACATAAGGATAGAGACAATAAACAGAAGCAATACATCAAGGAAGATAGCTGAAAGCATAACACAAGATTGCTTATTTACGCAGAACATTGTAAAGGAATGCTAGAGAGAAATCAGTTCTTGCTTAGACTATAGTATAGACAGAGGTCAGGATTTGAAATCAGGATGTGGTATTATGCTCAAATAAAGCAGCCTCTGTAAAGCTTTTGGTCAGGTAGTCACCAATGGGTTTAAATGAATAAAAGTATTCCCAACACAAAGAAAATAAACCAGAACATTTTACAAGTAATGAAAGGAAGTGTAAAATATGACCTGAATGGAATTAAAATGAGCAAGATGCATCAGAGGTACAGGCCACAGAACAAGCAAATGGATTTAATGTGAAACCAAAACTTTGAGTAGCCAGGGTGCAGTTATCATGGAGTAAAATATCCTGAGTTTGAAGGGACCCACAAGCATCATCAAGTCCAACTCCAGCTATACCTGAGCAAGACTTCTCAAGGCCACTGCAGTTCTCTGATGTGTCTCTTACCAGGGCTGTGCAGCACTGGACCCAAGATGTTTCACATCAGTGCTGTCCAATTCTTGTCATTTCTGCCACTTTGGGTGGATTCCACTCTCAATTAAACAGAGGAGAATTGAGCCTGACTTAGAAATACTGGATTAAGAGCACCTTGATCTCAAGGATGAGTGGAGAAGAGCACTAGTGTTCATAAAAGGTCCAGTAAAGAACTCAGATGATTTATTCTTGAGGCCAAAAATCCTCCAGGTTTAAATAACAAAAGACGGGCTTAACACAACACAATAAGGACTATTCTGAAGACACAAATCCATCCTTTTACAGATCAGTATAAAATCGGGATACAATATAAAAAAGAAGGAAATGAAAGCTGGAGAGAGAAGAGGAAGAAAATAAAGACAAGATCAGTCATATGGCATCCAGAAACAAAGTTCTTATAAGACATGATATCGATCTCATCTTGATAGGCAGTAATAAACTTCTTTTCAAAATAATCTGCAAGCTAACACTGATAGAAAAAAAGTCTGAGTTTATATATAGCAAGTCAATTCAAGTATGCTCTGACATTTAAACTGGTTTATAAAATTATGAAACCAAAGCTGCTAGAAATATTCACTTGCATGCAAATAAACATCCACTGCAGCATCCACAACCCAAACATCAGCAAATGTTGGTAAAATCATGGGAAACAGTGAATTAGTCAGCTTTTGGCCAATAAGTAAAATGATTATTCTGTACTCTTCCCTTAATTTGGCTACAAGGAACCACACTGGGAAAATTAATTGGATTTTGTAAAGCCCCATGGTTTGAAAAAGATCAAAGTGTTCTTCAGAATAAGTGGGGTTTTTTGACATAATGTTGTGATTGTTTCTTAAATGTGAGGCACTCTAAGAAGCAATTGTTTGTTAAAAAACCAACAGGTCAGTGATTGAACAGAAACTCAGAAATAGCAAAAACAAATCAGTGACAGGGAGACATAAAGATCGAGAGACCATCAGAAATGGATGTAAGATAAAAAAAACCCACAGAAGGAAGCTTTTTGTCTAAGTCTGGTTTTTTTTTGGTTTATTGGTTTTTGTTTTTGTTTTTTTGTTCTTTTTTCTTCTTTTTTTCCCCCATGAAGTAAATATTGACTTACATCTCAAGTTCAGAACTGGAATGATAATGCTATCATTTTTTTATTAGCAAAAGATTATAGCCAGAGCAAATTGTTCAAACTCGACTGAAGACTCCAACTGCTGCTGCTAAATGACTTTTGCAAGTCCATGTCTATAGGAGATAGTACTATGGACGTGTATACCTCAGATTTTGGGTGAGGGACTATTTTGTGGCACAGAGAGAGTTATTGAAGTTCAGCAGAAGGAAAGAAACCATGACCGCAGATTCCAATCCAGGGAGGGGATTGTCCTGCTCTGCACTGTGTTGGGGCAGCTTCACCTTGAGCACTGGGTGCAGTTTTGGGCACCACAGTGCAAGAGGGACATAAAACTATTGGAGAGTGTCCAGAGAAGGGGAACGAGGATGTTGAAGGGTCTGGAAGGGAAGTCTTATGAAGAGAGGCTGAAGTCCCTGGGTTTGTTCAGCCTGGAGAAGAGGAGGCTGAGGGGAGACCTCATTGTGGTCTGTGGCTTCCTGACAAGGGGAGTGACGGGGCAGGTGCTGATCTCGTCTCATTGTGACCAGGGATAGAATCTGAGGGGATGGTAAGAAGCTCCGACAGGGGAGGTTTAGGTTGGACATTAGGAAGAGGTTCTTTCCTGAGAGGGTGCTCGGGCACTGGGACAGGATCCCCAGGGAAGTGGTCCCAGCACCCAGCTGGACTGAGGTCAAGAAGCATCTGGACGATGCACTCAGTCCCCTGCTCTGATTGTCTGGCCCTGTGTGGAGCCAGGAGTTGAACTCCATGGTCCATAGGGGTCCCTTCCAACTCAGTGTAATCTATATTTCTATGATTCCATTAACTCTCTTAGAAATTCATGCAACAAAGAGAAAAACAGTATTTTTAACGTTAGTTAAAAAATTCCTCTAAATTCCTCTTTAGAGATTAGTGTGAAGTTTGTCGATTCATGAGGCTATTCAGAGGCACAAGCTGTGAATGGCTTTGAAAGGCTGACCATTGTTCACAACCCTCCACGGGGACTACAATGGTCACAGGATACCATCTAACTCCTGGCCACCTCTGCTCCTTACAGAAGGACAGCAGTAGCCTTTTTGGACTAACTAATGCAATAAAGTAATTAAATCACATTAACTAAATCTGAATGGTTCAGAGAATCTAACTCAGAAATATGAGTAATATTAAGACAAACCATACTTTGCTTGACAGATATGCCCATCATTATGGATGAATTCACACAATATCCCAGCATGTCAGATTGAATTATATCCTTTCAGCAGCATTTTTCAGTTGTCAAAACAACCTGTGGAAAAAGTTTTCCTTTTGCTACACTTCTAAATGAATCTCTGCAGTTACTGAAAAATTCCTGTCCATCTCTGAAGAGTTTCATCTCAGTTAAATCTTGTTGCCCCTTGGCTGCCCCTGGATCCCTGGCAGTGTCCAAGGTCAGGTTGGATGGGGCTTTGGGCAACCTGGGCTAGTGGAGGGTGTCCCTGCCCATGGCAGGCGGCAGAACTAGATGGACTTTGAGGTCCCTTCCAACCCAAATCTTTCTGGGTTTCTATGACCCTATGAAAAATCTCAACTAATCAGACAGATTTGAAGGTAAATATATAAAATATATAAATTCTGAAACATGTTCAAGCTGAAAAACTTTGTGCTTTGGAAGGGTAAACTCAAGAAAATCCTCAATGAAATTGAGCCTGAAACCGAAAGATTCAGAATAAAATAATTTACTTCATTATTTCCAAACAAAACGTAAATTAAATAATTTTTATCTCTATATTTTTTCTTGTTCTTCTATTCATGAACACATTGTGATTTTTCACTTGCTTTCCATTACCACCCTATTGTTAGAAGGTGCATTTTAATTATTTGGACAAATTGATTGACATATAGTAATAAATAATAGATAAAGCAATTTTCTACACAGCTTTTGTGTAAATACGTTGAGATAGGGGAAATCAAAGTTTTGTATTTATCTGGTTTCTGTTGATTGTCAGTGCTGAAGACTTTGCAACTATATAATACGACAATTAAAATACCAGGTTTGAACTTTATATTGACTATTGTGCATGAAAAACTCACAATCAGGACAGAAAGAAGTGTGGATGCATTTAACATGCTATAAATAATTTTAGATTGTTTAATAGGAAAAGCTAGGTCTAATTTCACTTATTAAAACCCTAAACAATAATTGCATATTATGTATTAATATTGTTTATTTATTTTTTGCTATTTCATACTTGCATTTCAAAGAACCTTCCCGTGACCAGAAACGTGACAAGCCAACACTCACAATCGTCATGAGATGCTTGCAGTCTCACGGTACATCTCCAAACCTCAGCTTGCAGAAGTGATCTGTATGTCAGCTCTCTACAGTGATGTGGTGTAAAGTTGGAGTTGGTGCCAACAGTGACACTGGAATAGGGTTGTGTCAGGTTAACGTCACTCCTGTTCACATTTGTTGAGTCATTTAAAATTTGTTCCTTTCACTGTCGTGAAATTCAAGTATGAGCCAAGGCTGTAAAATGGTCATATGCTGCAGTAAAAACCTGTGCAATTTTGATTTGAAAGATCTGATGTTTCCCATAGGATAAAAAGAGTTCATAGGAAAAAGCCAGTAAAAAGCAGCCAGCCAGCCAGGGCATCAGAACTGGGAAAGAGCTACGTGCACTTGTGGCCACGTCTCGCGTTCAGTCACGTTAACGCTTCTCACATGCCTTGTGGGCACCATGAGAGACTGTCCTTGATTTGGAGAAGTTTGCTTGGTGATATTTCTCATACACACAGTGGTATTTCTCATACACACTTTCACCATGTCACCTTTTGTCACCATATGACATTCCTGTGGCCTTGAAAGCCTCTGCTGCCCTACAGCCTTGACAAACACAAGTGCATCCCTCTGGACCACTGCACAGGATTAGCACCAGTATATGGGTGGTCATCCGAGCTCCCCTCTGCACCCCTCTCCCTGGTGCACCTGACCTCTAACCCCACACTATTACCAACTACAATTAGGGATCTAGAGACTGTGCTGGATACCTCAGGTGCTATCTGGAGGACACCCCTGTCTCTACCTGGCCCACGGCATTGGGTGGCTGATATTGACCTGTCACATGTTCAGACAGGTCCATCACACTTTCTTTAAGGGGTCCCCTAACACACAGAAGGAATGATTTGGAAATATCCATACAATTTTCACTGTTCTCCAAATATTTATCCTTTACGCCACTTGCAGGAAAAGCTGATGTAGTCAGGCTCTCACCCTGCCATGTTGGCCAGTTTTACCTCACTGCTCCCCTTGGATACTTTACCTATTTAGCACTTTTTATCATCTGCCAGAGGCACACAGACTGTTTATGCTGTTCTACAGTGCCTCACTGCTGTCTTTAAGTGGCCCTTCTAGGGATGATAGCGGTACAAATACCACATGTTAAATTCAATAGAACACTGCTCCATAAGTGAGAGCTCCACAAGCCCCAGCAACCTTTATCACAGGCATGAAGAAGGAAATCTCCCAGTCAGTAAAAATACAAAGAATACTCTAGAAATTTATCTCACTATTTAATATCTAAATGTCTTACACAAAAGGCAATTGAGGACTTCTTCAATAGCATTATATAATAATTCCCAGACCAAAAAAAAAACCCAAAACAAAATACTGCATTAAGATAGAATTACAATTGAACATACACATCAATAATTTAAGGTAAAATACATTACAGGGATATATATTTAGCCTCAAGCAAGATTTACAAACCTAGGAAGTTTACAGATCAGGTTATAGTGTAAAGAAAACCAAAAGGGTGTTTAAGAATTGGAAATTTTGAAAACAGCTGCCTGAGAACAGTGAAATGTGTTGGCCACTATGAAAAAGGAGGCAGCATGACTCTGGCAATCACATCTATTGAGAACATTGGTTCCAATTTTCTAAAGAGAAGTTCTTCACAGAATTCTTGGAAGGAAAATATTACTTGGCAACCTCTATTGAAGAAGGCACTCGATCTGCTGTATTGAATAATTTAAGAGACCTATTAATCAACTGTTTATAAGTATGTTTACTTATGAATTCTCAAAAAATGTTTATAAAGTAAGTTATGTTGCTTTGAATAACACATTGCATTCTTGACAGACAAATGAAGTAAAAATCCAGCTTTTGGCATCAAAATTCCACTCACTACAGAACCGTTAGCTGTGCTTCCAGGCTTTGTTCATTTTTGCCTACAAAACAAGAGGACTCTACTATCGTGTAAGCTCAGCGACTGAGGACCCCAAGTCACATCAAATAAAAAAAAACTTAGGGGTCATGTATCTTCCTGTAGTTATCAAGGGATGTTTGGAAATTGTACACAAGCAGCTGAATCACAGCTGAATCACACAATTAAAACCCTTTAAAATAATGAATTACACATAAGGCAAGATCCCTGACCCCGAATACATTACTAGCCATGGTGCTCACAGCCATTACTTATGCCCAAACATAAAATCATCGCACTCACAGCAGTGCATACTAAAGCTTGAGTAATAGCCTGGTTCTCCAGCAGATCTCAAAGCACTTTACAAATGAAAATGGACTGATATGACAATTGCTGGACATGCACAGCTTCCACTGAAGTCACAAAACATATCTCAGGATTAAGCCAAAGAGCCTGTTTCTGCACAGTACTCACTAAAACTCCCCCTGGCTTCAAGGCCCAGTGAACTCAGCAGGGTTGCTTTGGTGAATGGGAAGTGCTGAACAGGGCTCTCATGAAATTTCACAACGTTCTTATTATCATGCTCCATTACTCCTTGCTACATCACACCTCATTTTACAAACAACACCATATAAATGACCAAAGCAGTCTGCAATACCATAACAGGAGAAGTACCTAGAGGGAAAAGGCAGAAAAAAAACCAAACAAAAAACCCTCTCAATAAGCAATGCAAATGTAAGTGGTAGAGTTAAGAAGAACCCACGATGCCTGGTTGTCAATCTTATGCTTTAACCGCGAGGTCAAGAAGGCCTCTTCTGCTGGCATTGCCACAACAGACCATGAACTGAGAGTGAAAATCTGTGGGGAAACAAGGAAAATATGAGAAAGCACCTCTTTGGCCACGGCAAAAAACCCTCAGAGAACTCTTCTTTCTGATCATCACAGTGCAAGATTGCAGTCCTGTGTCATACTCCTCTGAAGTACAAGAAGAAGTGATCTTTTCCACCCCAGGACTGAAAGGTCGGGTCTCTTCCGCAGTGGAAAGGAGGTGAACAGAGAGGGGGGGCAGAGCTGGGATGGAGAGGAAAGGGAGAGCCATGGTGAGCCAGGCTGGTCTCTCCTACTAAGGAGGTGAGGGACACTGATCCCTCCTGCAAAGCTGGAGGCAGCTCCTACATGGCTTTCCAAGGCTCTGGCAGTTATTCTGCAACCCTTTCCTTCTGCAGCCCTACTCTACTGCCTGCACTTTGCAGGCTTCAACCCCACCTTGTTTACATGGCCCAGTGTAAAACTGGTTATTTCACAGAATCACAGAATATTAGGAGCTGGAAGAGACCTGGAAAGATCACCCAGTCCAACCCCCCTGCCCGAGCAGGATCTCCTAGTTCTGTTAGTGTTTATCTAGGGCTAACTTTACAAGTGGTTATATCATTATTTTTCCTGGGAATAGGCAGATAAAATTGAACACTACATTCCTTCCTATGCAGAGTTGGAAATTATTAATGAAGTATTAGATGATCCAAATCCTATTTTCTTTCTGAATAAATTTATCTACTTTCTTCTCCCTCCCCCCCC
>VXBZ01004704.1:260475-288130 GCA_013399135.1 Heliornis fulica | reverse complement strand
ACTATGCACGATTTCTTGGTTCTGGACATTAATTATTTGGAAGTTTTATAGCTCCCTTTGAGCTCACATTTGGTTTTCCAGCCATTATACTTTTAATCTCAGAGACAGAATTTTAATACACTGCTTAATGCAGACATAAATCACTTAATGTGTCAGAAAGCAGATTGCTCATTGTCATTTTGTTTACTATATTGATACAAGCAATATAAATATGATTGAGTTTTCAAACTTAGAAACAATATAAAGAGACTTAGGAGAGAATGCAGTGCAAGTGTAACCAGCCATCAGCAGTCAGTCTTTCCACTTGCATCAGAATTAATGGTTAAAAGTACTGGGGCAACTTCGTGAACCACTTGTGACTCAATGGCTCCTGAAAAGGTCTCAGTATCAACTGTTCATCTCACCTCATTATTTCCAGGTCTAGAAATGCTAAAGGACACAATACACCCTCCCTCAGATGTGGAAAGATGAGTGGAGAAACATGTTACGGTATTTTTCAGTCACTCTTGGATAATCCAGAAATATAGTGACAGGTTTCCAAGGCAAAAGCTCTGTTAGCAGGAGTGTTAGTAGTGCTAGAGTGTAAGGGGAAATGTCCTTAAGTGACAATGCAACATTCTTTAATTTCTTCACAGAAGTTAGAACTCTTAAGAGCCAGAGCAATTACACTGACTTTTCTAGTAATGTCTTTATTCATCTCTTACCATAAGCCCCATCTTAACAGACACCAAGTAGCACATCTGGAACTTTATTCACTCAGAAGAGAAGCATCAACTGTTCTGTTACTGCTGTTGGAGGCAGATTTGGGCAGCCTAAAGCTTTCCTGTGCCTAGCCTTTCCTACTGGGTGTCCTGGCATCTTCAAAGAGACAATATGAAACATAATAATAATATTTGGCATATTGGTAGGCACACTGGCAGGCATATTGGCTTTAAGCCATCCAAATCTGGGCTTCCAGCATAACATCCTGGTGCAGTCAGTGTTACACAACCTCCAGCGCAGAAAGGCTCTACCAGGAGTTTTCACTCAGAGAAGGACTTAGTAACGTCAACAAAGCAACGGCCTTTATTTCCCCTTGTTTACATGGAAGGAGCACACAGACATGTGTATCAATTGTTTATTTTATCTCTAAAAAACACCTTTTTTTTAACCTTATAGTCAAGCCTAAGACTTGTACCATTGTTTACCTTCTCATCACTCTCAGATTTTCCCATGCTTCTCTAGACACCTGTGGACTTGTTTTGAAACATCACAGAAAGATCTCCAACAGAGGCATGTCAGGAAACGAGATGCCACTTAAGCAGCATAAACTCCACTTGTTCCACGATGGTGGTAACTTGTACACCCTCTCTTTGGAAGAGATGTTTACCAGAACTGGATTCTCCTGCTTATTCCTCCTAAAATGTTTGTATTTTTGGTCCTCAACTGAAACTACTCCTGTTGCACTCCTACACTTCTACTCTACCCTGAAGATCAAGAAATGAGGCATCATATCAGCTCCTGTCTAGGGAAAATCCTGGGAGAAGTGACCACCATCCAAGGAGCAGAAAGCGTGGAGATGACGCCCCCAAAATAAATCATAAGATAACATAAAAGCACTTTCAAATGGAAATAATTTGGACTTTTTCTGAATCCCTGTGATTCTAAAGAGAGATGTTTCATTTTTCAGATGAAAATTCCCATGGAAACCAGCTGGATTTGCAAAAAAGTACGTTTAGTAGAACTCCATAAACTTCCATTATGAAAGGATTTAAACAGACAACAAGATGACTGCACTTCTAATTGCTTTGAAAACAGCTTGGAGGTGATGCCTCCAGCCAGACATGTCCCTACAGGCTGGACTGTGGTTCCTTTAGCCCAGAACTGACAGTACAGTCACTTTGCTTCATTCCCAGGACTTGAAACTCATCCCATCTAGTCACTTACAGGACACAAAGGATACAATTTTATCTCCTTTAATTGCAGTAAAATATCTATGAGGAATGCACAGACAAGTCAGCATAAGGCAGTTGCTGTGCTCAAGATACTTGGCATTTTCTTCCAAGCAGTCAGAACTCCAGTGCTCACTCTCCCAACACCATTCACCTGCTGGTTGCACTTTGCTATTGAATTTTGTAACCACAGTCTACATAATTTTACATTTTTTTCTCGGTCCAGTCCAAGAATGAAAAGTCTTCTGGTAGTAAATACTGAGAAAGGCTTACAAAGTGCTGGGAAGAATTACTAGCAACCCATCATAAAGATACTTACCTTACACTGAGTTGTCTCCCTTTATAAAGGAAGAATTTCTAAGACAGAGGCCAAGTTTCAGAGCATCTAGCAGAGATGCAGGACACATAATTGCAGGGAAAATGTAACACAGCAACACTACTCTAGACACAAGCTAGACTGTATGTGGGTTATCCTCCAACCCTCGCTCGAATGGCTCAGGTGGTGGGGATCTCCACCCTAAGTTTTGCACAAGCACACACACATGCACATGAGATTTAAAAGAACAGTACTGAGAATCACTGCACATGCACAAATACACCAAAAGCCCTACAGCCACCACCGAACTCCCAGCTCAGTGCAGATTCTCAGCACTCACTTCACAAACAAAATCACAGAATGACAAGTCACAGCATCAAGCTCTTGCAGCTCTCTCCTCTGTCCCTTATCCCTTTCCCACTCTGTCCCCGCTGCCACATGCCTGTCTCTGCCAGTCCGCACACTGCCTGCAAAATCCCCACTCAAGAAAACCTTGCAGGCACATTTTCATGTAAAATTAGGTTGTGTTGGTGCCCAGACTGGTGCAAAAGCCAAGTGAGGAGACCAGCTATTGGCAGTCAATCTCAGTCACCCCTTCAGTGTGCTCCCACTGGTGCTGTCCATACTTGGCACAAGGCAGAAGGAAGGCTTGGACACAACACTGTGAATGCCTGAGGACTCCTCACGTGCTCAGGCGTACACACAGATGGAAACTTGGTACATGTCACTGTTAGCACAGACAGACAGGAAGATTTTAGCAAGGTTTATAAAGTCCTGGTGGGGTCAGGCACACATATCCACACAGCAAGACCTGCCCTGATCTGTAGCATGTGGTTTATCACCACGTAAAGGTATCCTGAAATGCTGAGTAGCAAGATTTGTAAAGGCAGCTGAGGAGCTGGACAACAGCAGTTTTGGGGGGACCAGTGTTGACCAACATGGGGATCCAGATTTACTAGGGGTAAAAAGACTCAAACAAAAAAAAAAAAAACACAGCAGCAAACCCTCTCTCTCTCTCAAAAAAAAAAGGAACAATTCCTGTCTAGGAGGCATGAGCATTAATCTGGAGCTGCAGTAACCTGACAGGCTCTTCACATATTTCTTTGTGTATTTAGGCACCAAACACCACCGAAGCAACATTTAAAGCGGACATTTACAACTGATGAAAATTTGGAGAATTTCTCAGATTAAAATACAGAATTTGTTGGGTTATAGGTAAATGATAGTACAACATTAAAGGCTTCTTCACAGTGAACTATGGTTAATATTGAATTTTTTTAATGTTTCGTTTATTTCAGCTTCCCCTTAAGTCTCTACTGTAGCCATTATAGGGTGCTCATACAGGTGAGAGAGGCTAAAATTGGAATATGTATCTTCAGTGCATTCATTTATCATGTAGAAGGTTTCCTTACTCAAAACCAGTATTAAGCAGAGGTTTGGTTTTTTTTTCAGATGACATGACATACAACAATCTTTCAATGATTCTGCAATTAAAGTTTTCAATGATTCTGTAGTTAAGTATTGAGATTGACAATGAAGTCTAAATCTGATTCTTACTTCTCTTGTCACCTGCCAGGTTAACAGCCATGAAAAATAAAGTCATGTAGGAAGGAGTGACGTAGATCAAGATCATAGAAGGGGAAGTTATTATAAAGTAGCTCAGGGAGAAAAGATTTTCAGAGGCTTTGGACTGACTTGCTGAAAAACAGTTTTATATCAGGCACAGGTTAGTGTGCAAGCTGATACTGTAAAGCTTCTTACTTACCCTTCACGTGCCGTACGGTCTAAGCCTGCGCAGCACCCGCAGCTGTGCAGCCATGTACTGCAGGCATCCCATGCAGCTCTTTAAGGTCTGGCCCTGGGAATCCCAACGTGCCATTTACAATGGCTGCTTGTGTGCACATGTCCACAGGCATAAAATCCTGCTCAGTAGCATTTCTGTTCTTAATAATGGCATGATCACCTCTCTGTTATGTTAATTATATATCCAAAGTAATACAGTTGAGAGCTTGAGTGTCTTTACACAAAAATTCCCTGTCTAGTTTCTGTGTTATTTCAACTATACTTTTGGGTTTGCTTCACAAGTTACATTAGTTAAAATTTGGGGCAAAATATTATGCACCCCAAATCAGTACTTACAAGTGCACTAAATATCCCTCAAGTTGCCACTCTCAGAAAGCAGAGATTTGATCTGTTAAGTTGCAGAGAGTTGGGTAACTAATTGGCATTAATCGGTGAAATCCTTCAGAGAAGCTGAACGAGTGCAGTGCTCAGGAGCAGCTGAGTGGATCTGCCCTTTGTCTCTTTGCTCCTCTCTCCTGAAACAGGGCTGTGCTGAGATTTTTTATTTCTCACCCTCTGCCATCATTCCAGGTTAGAAACTAGGAGATTTCTTCTCAGAAAGCGTGGTCAGGCATTGGAACAGGTTGCCCAGGGAGGTGGTGGAGCCACCTTTGGCTGTTAAAGGAAAGGTTGGGTGAGGCACATGGTTTAGTGAATATAGGTGGTGGGAGACGGTTGGACTGGATGATCTTGGAGGTCTTTTCTTATCTTAATGATTCTATGATTATTCCCATCTGTAGTTAATAACTTAAAGAATACCAATCAGTTTATCTAAAATCCAAATTACAAGTAAATAATTATCTTTTAATCTCCTCTCTTGCCTTGAGTCATTGTGGGTTTTTTCCTACTGGACTAATAGCTTTAAGTTGTCTGCAATTTCCCCCACTTTTTTCTGCCTCCATCAAAATAATGATTGCACTAACTCACCTCAAAAGTAATTTCTGAGAGAAAACAAAGGAGTTAGGCTCAAATAATTTATTTCTGGCTTCATTGGCAGATCACCCAGAGATCTTTGAAAACAATTTCATCTGTCTGCTAGCTTCTAGCTACTTCCATGGAACCACACGGGGACAAGGGGGACAAAGATAAGGCAAAACTGCTTGAAGTTGCATCAGGGGAAGTTTGGTTTTGATATTCCAAAAAATATTATTTACTGAAAGGATTGTCAGATATTAGAACGGGCTGCCCTGGGATGTGTTTGAGTCACCATCCCTGGAGGTGTTCGAAGAAGAGCGGATGTTGTGCTTGGTGATATGGTCTAGTGGTGGACCTAGTGGGGATGGATGGATGGTTGGACTCCATGATCTTGAAGGTCTTTTCCAACCAAAACCATTCTATGATTCTGTGATTCTATGATTCTATAATTCTGTAAGTTATCATGAAGACAATGAGAAACAGTAGCAATGAAATGAGACTTCCGCTAACTGTTCATGAAGATGGAAGAAAAGGAACAATGAAGTTAACTGAAAAGCAACACAATAGAGAAACAAACTATCTTTGCAAGTGAAAATATCATAGAATTGTAGAATGTGTTGGGTTGGAAGGGACCTTTAAAGGTCACCCAGTCCAACCCCCCTGCAGTAAACAGAGACATCTTCACTAGATCAGGTTGCTCAGAGCCCCATCAAGCCTGACCTTGAATATCTCCAGGGATGGGACCTCCATCACCGCTCTGGGCAACCTGTGCCAGTCTGGGCAATCTGTGCCAGTCTGAGCAATCTGTGCCAGTGATCTACCACCCTCAGAGTGAAGAACTTATGCAAGAAAGAAAAGATAACATCTCCAAAAGTGAGTAGCTGGAAGTAAATAAGAACTTCTGAAGTCCTATGATGCCTGAAGTGATGTCACTATGAAGAATTAAAATTGCACAAGTGTGTTCCCATTGCTAGGTCATGTTCAGGAAAAAATGTTATCCTAGAGCAAAGCCATGGTTGAAATAGATTTCAGCTTAGTGAACTCTAAAACCAGAGAAGTGGAAAGAATCTGCATCCCATATGGAACAGTTAAATTAGCAGCTGCAAACATAAGAGCTGCTGCAAAAAGAAAATCAACTCTGTTCATATTCCCAATGAGAGTCATCAATGATTACCTTAAAAAAAACAGTGAAAGGAGAAAATTACTAAACTTTAATTAATAAATTGCAAAAGAAAAGCAAGTAATGGTTTCTACCAGGAGAATTTAACAGATACATTGTTTCACCTGTGCATGTATAAATACAATTAAGCAGAGACAGCTGCATACAGACAGCAAGAAAATAAACAGGACCTGCATGGTAACCAAAGTTTGAGAAGGAATTACAGGAAACAACCCCACGTAGCTTCATGTTACCCCACTGCAAACGAAAACAAGAAAGGACAGGTTTGAAAAGGAAATCATGTTTTCTCTGCACAATTTCCTACAACTGGCACTGACAACTTAATGGAAGAATATACCATTTAAAGAAATTTAAAGCCTGTTGATTGTAACAAGTTGAATATGTCTGAATTACAAATTAAGTACTTAAATGGAAACATTTATGAAAATGGGAATTGAGAAAGCTCAGAAATCTGTAAGGAAACATCAAATAAAGGCTAACAGACTGGGGTGACAACATTAAACACAAAAAGAATCTGCACAAAAACATTAAGAGAAGATATCAAAGCTGTAACTTGTTCCATGCATAGTGAGTGAGTGCTGGGTATTTTACATGAAGAAAAAAATATTAGAATTCTGCTTTTTTATAAAATATTTAGTATTGGACGAGTTATACTGTGTAACTCTACTGGGAATGAGATCTTTAAATTTAACAGAGGAATTAAAGTATAACCTTTTGTGTATTGGGAGGATGCTACAAAGACTTGTCTTCAAAAGAACACTTGTAATCCCTGCTGCTTCTTCAGCTGTGGTGTCTGAAAAGCCTCAGAAATACCTGTCTGTGCTGGGGCGATACCTGTGTACATGGGCAGAGTCACGGGGGAACTAGAGTCAATCTGCCGAGGCGAGGACAGCTCCGGCAAATGAAAAGGAAACACTGTGATAAGAGACTGTAACTTCAAAGTTAAACATGGTTTGTGGTAGGTTTGGGTGGGGTTTTTTAACCTGAGGTAAAGACAGTGTAAAGACTGAACTGAAGTTCTGAAGTTGAAGACTTTGCTCCAACAACATGAACATAAAAGTATATATTCCAAATAGTATGCAGCAATGAGAGTCACAAAAGCCCAACCAAAGGTTTCTTACACGGCCTAACGGGTACTATCTTGGCATTGCTGCATGTGTCCAAGGGCACCAAAGTCATATTTACCAGGTGAGAAGAAAGAAAACCATCAAAGACCAATCTCAACATCTAACCATGTATGTTAACTGCAGACATCACCTGGAGTGCTCACAGATTCGTTTAAGTGCCAGTTTTAGTTTGAGCACACAAATAGCACTTGGTACAAGCTGGTACATTACATGAAGGTGTGTGTTGCAGTCACACAGTATTGCTAAATGTCTTAATTTATACAGAAATCTCTGTAGCCAAGACGCAATTTGGGTTTTAGTGAAGTTCTGCAATTCCCTTGAAGCAAAATGTGTTAAAATTAAAGGAGAAGTAGTTTTGACAGCATTGTCTAGAGGCTGGCTAACCTCCCTTCAGTGAATACATCATGGGCAAGCAAGGAAGGCTTAGGCCTGACACTTAACCAGGTAGAGAAAAGAGTTTACTATTCTGTACCTTAGCAAAACTCTATCAGTAGATAAGGAAACAGTAGAGTTGGAGATACCACTACAAAAATAGAGTTTAAAAAAAAAGAGCAGCTTGTGACATTGCTGTTTTACTGTGACTGCAGTCCTTGTATCCTACACAGTGCATTATCAACTATTATCAATAAATTAGAATCTGAAATAAAGACTCTGGTTTTGGGACAAGGCATATTGTCTGGTTAAATAAAAAAGGGGCTGTAATACCAGCAAAAAAACCCGCCAAAACACTACCATAATGTCAAGTTTTCTCATTTCTCTGAGTCCTTCCTTCCAAATTTTCCCAACTTAAAAAAAATGCACCAAACTTCTCAATGAAATTAATTTCTTAATGAAACTCTATCAAATTTCTCAATGGGTTTCATTTTTCAATGAAATTCCCTCACTGGGCTTCATCAGGACAGTCTATGAAACATACCTTTAAGCTGTGTTTCTATGACTCTTTACAATGGTGCCATTTTCCAGATGGGGACAAGGAGAGGATTTTTCCACCCCTTTCTGGTCAGTAGGACAACATTCACTGCAAGGATCATGACATGCTTGTCCTCTTTCTCCTCTCCCAAAGCTGTTGGCCACTGCTGGAAACAGGATCCCCAGCAATGGCCTTTGCTCAGATCCAGCTTGGCCATCCCAAGGATGTGTTATATTCTATAACACCCATGCCTGAAATACAACCCTAATATCTTGCATTCTTCCTCAACTGGATACAGCGGCTTCCAGATGAAAGCCAACTGCTGTAATGCAACTTTATCTGAGTGATTAAGATACACTGACTTTCCACAGCTGGGAAAAGGGGCCTTTAACATGAATATTCACAACTCAACATATAGAAATGACCTAGACAAAGATGAATGAATACAGTTATTTATTCTTCCCATATAATTTGTATCTACCTTCTTACTCTCACAGCATCGGAATCAGGAATATATGTGACTGTTGCCCCAGAACAGGAGATGAGTGCTTGCATTTTGAGGCAGGAACTGAGAAGGAAATGAGGCAAAGAATCCATGACTGTTCAGGTGTATAAGTCATCCCTGAAGCTTTACTCTGATATTTTAGGGAGTGCAGATCTCATGCATTAGTAGGTCAGAGGAATGTGTAAGACAAGGAGCATGCTCTCATCAAAGCTGCCGCTGCGCAGGGAGGTTAGGTCTGCCAGAGGGCACTACGTGAGCCTCCCAGATTCAGGAACAAAAGAACCCAAAAAGGGAATTGAGTACTGCTGCTGTCAGGAGATACCTACAGCTGTAGGTACAGCGCTAAAAACCTTCCTTAGCTGATGTCTGCAAAGGAAGACGCTGCCTATCGCAGCATCTGATAGACGCTCTCTGTAGCTAAACCTCAGCTACTCACAGGTCGCAGAGCAGAGTCACTGAGGAAGCTGCTAGCAGCGAATTCAGAGGGCGACAGAGCAGAAATTCTCTCGCTGTAACAACTTTTTGACCTTTTTGTTGTCAGCCAGTCTAATCAAAGCATCATCATTGAGTGTTTGGTATAAGCAAGCAGTTAAGAAAACAAGTTAATTGGCTCGCTTGAAAGCTTTGAAGCACATGAAACTTCGGCGGTGGTTTAACAGTTTTCCAGGGCTGAAAGTGAGGGAATAGCTGCAGAGACACTGCAATGCAGCACAAGGCAGCTCGCAGACCACTGACACTGAATGCTCTGCAAATATCTTGGGGTTTAGAGCCACCCTGCCCCACCGCTGCGGGGGGAGGGAACGTGAGCACTGGGGACTGCAAAGTGTAATACAGCTCTCCAGCAGCTTCATTAGGAGTCTGGTATTATGTCTATCCCCACTGCCAAGCTGTGTCCTTCAGGACAAACTGTCACTATTTCAACCAAAGTCCAGCTTCCCTTTAAAATGTATTTCAGTTCCACTGACAAAATGAGGTTCTTTCTTAACTCCTTCCATTCTGGGCCATCATTTACAACTGTTGTGACTAAAATCTAAGTGTTTCCCTGTGTGGGATGTACTCCCATTTCAATTTCTAATTAATTGCTTAGTGAGGACATACTGTTCCACCCTAAGATTATTTTCCAGGAGTAGGTTTTCACTTTGGAGAAGAGAAGGGCATACTCACTAGATCCATATTTGTACATTATTTTGAAGGAAATCTGAGAGTTGCAAAGCTGAGAGTTAAAAAGGGCTAGCAGTCATTGGAATGGGCTTCCAAGGGGAGTGGTGGAGATTCCAGGAATATTAAAAATTAGAGAGGAAAACTAAATAGAAGTGATTGGTTTCTCTTCTAATCTTGTTCTAGGTAGGTTTTGGCCTTTGAATTCTCTTTAATTGCATTTCAACTGTGTGCAGAAGATGTGAGGAGCACATGAATACAAGAAGTTGTCTTCTTGAGGCCTGCTAGCAGCCAGTATGCTTTGAATACATGCATAAACCTCCATATGAACTACATTAGAGATCAGGATGCTTGACATTACTTGGCCTCTGTATACATAACACGTGTTCATACTATACAGTACACAGGATATCTTCAGATTTTAAAATAAAAGGAATGACCCAAAAAGCCCAGAGTTATGGCCACTCTTCCTATAACTATAAGCACGTACTCTCACAGATTTCTTATCTCTGTGATTCATTTTTCTTTTTGCTCTTCATAATCTTCCCACACTTCTGTTCACAGAATTTACATTTCTGCTCAGACTTTCATGCCTTTTCCTCTTCTTTCATAGAGAGGTGAGAGAAACAAAGTTGATGAGTGTACAAGAGGAGAACAGAGACCAAAGAACAGAAAAGTTGAGGTTTTTCTCCATTTTTCGTAGTATCCCTTGTGTTTCCATCTTGCTCCTTCTCAGAAAATCACTTCTCATATCTTCTATTCTCCCTTTGTTGACCACATATGTGCTTTTTTAATGGAATTTTCTCCTATCCAAGACCACTTCCATGTGAGGGTCAGGCAGTGTGGTTTAGATATGCACAATCACCAGCCATGGGTCTGACAGCATTCAAAAATTGTGATGTTACACTATTTTATCTGAGCTACTCTCTGCATTTCTCTATTCCAGACAGGAGGAGAAAGCAAACTGCCATAATATCAAAAGGAAAAGCTATTCAAGTTGATGGCAAACACTAGATTTTTTTGCTGGAGTTGCCATTCTCATGACATTTGCTGTCCAGTCTATACAGATAAATGTGATGGGAGTTTATACGAGGTTTAGTTCAACTTTTGACTGTTTGAAACAAGGAAAAGGGAATTCAAACTCTGAAAGATCTTCCTGTAGTAGTCACCTCATTTTCTTCCCACAGCAAAATATATTATTTGTTTTGGGACACATTGCCAAGATAAGCATACTGTCAGATTTTGTTTACTGCCTAAAACTTAAATTATTGAAACATAAGCTTTTTCTACCAATAATTTAAATTGCTAATCATCAGCTGGCTTATAGTATTAACTGGTACTTAGACCATAATTGCTTAATGCCTGAAATATCAATAGCTAAAGATTTCATTGAATGTTTTTGCTTGCAACAACATCTAAAGGCTTACTAAGCTGGAAAAGACAAAACCAGGGATTGGTTAACATTTGTTGTGGCTATTCTTGGATTTCCCCCAAAATCCCAGAGTTGTAGTAACAACAACTCAAGAGCTTCCAGTATGAAAATAAAAAAAAAAAGAAGAAACAAGCCTACTTCACTTACATAGTTACTAGTTTTGGAAGCATTTTCAAGTGAGAAGCCCCTGAGGGAAGCACAGCTTTGCATTTTTAAGACTGTATTTTAGGGCTATATCCCAATATATGCTTCAAGAGAAGGTTTCATAAATAAGAGATCAGGTGTAAATTACAGAGAAGGGACAAAACGAGTTCTGTAGGTTATTTAGAATAAACCACTTATGCTGCTGTAGGGTGTGTTTGCTTTCTCTGTGACCTGTAAGTCCTTAAATAACTCTCTGGGAAGGTTATTTAAACAACTGTTTTAAAACTGTTTCATCTTTCTTTACTGATAGGTATTTTTTTAAAGAAAGAATGATTTCATTTCACACAGTTTGCACTAAACAGCATCTTGGATTAAAATGAAATACTTCAGGAGTAAGACCACGTTACTGATAACTACTGAATGGTGTTTTTATCTTAAAAAAATTAGTCATTTCCTATAATAAGGGAAACCTTTGAGCCCTGTTTTTCACTAGCTCCTCTCTTCAGGATATCCTGAATGACCTGGGAGAAACTTGCCGTGCTTCACTGACAGCAAGTCACGCAGTCGGAACTAGTCTGTGCTCAACAGGGTTTGTGGTGAAGGGAGCAGGACTCTTAAAAAAACAGAATAAATCTGCAGCATATTGATGGATTTTATCAGCATCATTTGAATTGCATGTTCACCAAAACTGAACTTGATGTATTACAGAGCTCGGACAACACGGGCGAAAAGTACGTCAACCACAAGTTCCAACACGTTAGGAAAAATCTGTCAAGTGATGTATTTTTCTGGGTATTAACAATGGCACAGAACAGCTCTGAAATGCCAGTGATTGCTACCAGTACTCAGACACCACAGTGATAATTGCAGTATAAAATCACCAGACAGCAAACAAGGCTGCCGGAACTAATGGGAACATGGTTTTATTCAGAATCCGGTGCAGATTAGCTATCAGTAATGGAATTGCTTTGCAATACCTTTTCTCTGAAGTAACCATGATTATTACTTATGCATTTTTATATTAATATGTTCAATTTATTTAACTTGCAACTTCATTTGCTCACACCTGCCCATTTCTTTGTACGGCCTCATTTATTCCACTTGGTGACTTAAGTGCAGATGAACCAATAAATAGATGCAGGATACCAGATCTGAAGCCCAATTGTAAGTTTGACTAAAATACCCGCTGTTTTTCTCTCTGTGGGCTATTATCAGGAACAAAAGAAGGTATCATGCTGGATAAACTCTGGCAGTACTAATTCATCTCCCCGGTCTCTCTGCAAAAACGGGCTATTAGAGCTGTATTGTTTCACCCAGACCTACAGGTGTCCTAGGCTGGGCACAATCTGTCAGAATCAACAACCTGTGTTGACAGGCCATGGCAGTTGTGAATTGAGCTAGAATTATGTACTGAAGACTGATATAAGGATGCCAGCAAGTATTCACAGACACCCATTGCTGCTAAATTCACCTGGAAAGATGCAAAACCATCTTTAGTTCCTGTCAGAAAGTAATACTTCTTTCATGAATTCCTTGAGAGCCTTGGACAGTCATTTGCATTGTAGCTTATAGATAATGAAAAGGACTTCTGCCACTTAACTCTGGACTCATAAAATCAATCAGTTCCTCCTTCTCACTGAAAGTAGTTTAAACTCTAGAGGCTAAATGTTAGACACCAAAAGCTAGGTAAGATACATCCAATCCTAAATGTCTTATGTTTCCTTCAATTTCCTGACAGCTTAGAAAGCTGTCTTCTTCTCTAGTAAGTACTTGCTATCTGAGGCTAATTGCCCTGGAGCAACAACAACTCTTTCACCCTGCAGTATTACTGGGAGGCCTTATGCATTTGGCAAGACGCACTCTGTTTAATTCCGACTGTCTGAAGCAACTTCAAGTCTTCCTGGCATCTCTGTTCATTCCTAACTTATCTCTTATCATTTGCACTGTCTCCAGAAGGAGAATGGAGAAGAAAGTAGAACAAGGAATAGTGAAAATAAAATGATTAACTAAGCGTAGATTACTGTCTTGTTATATACACATTTAAAGTTATTTCTTATATAGTTGCATAAAATACTTTAAAAGCAGCATCTGAGAGAAAAAATACAGCCACTTCCTTGGGACAGAATTGCCACTTGAGTTTTCATCCCAGATGACTTCTGATGATAGCTGGGAAAAGCACTGTCTACAGCAGGCTCATGCTGTTAAATGGGTGTTTAAAGCACTTCTCTTTCACCACATGTCATTAAGTTTATTATTTTGCTTACCCTCTGGCTGGTATTGTGCTATGATTGTTACCGTCTGCCCTGCTCCTTTGAGCGCAGCTGCAGCCTGCTCGTGGGTAGCACCTCGAAGATCAATACCGTTCACCTGCAGAAGGAATGCAAACAACAGCAGATGAGTTGTTCAGCATCAGCACAAAGGCAGAGGAAAGATTTTTTTAAAATATTTGATGGATGTACAGGTCAGATTGCCCAGATGAAAAAAATGAAAGCGTAAAATCAGAAAGGTTCAGGGGATGTCACCTATGATGGGCCCCCAGGATCTGAACAAATACTTAATTATGTATGCTTATCTATGTATATTCTCTGACTACATTTCTTGATGGTTTCCTGCTCCACTGATTCATTTTTTAATAATCTCTTTAGCAACTGATTCCATTTAGTATATAAGGTTCAAATGATAAATTTTCTGCAGTGCTCGTGGATCACTGTTGATTATTGAAGCAAGGAAACTGTTCCTTCAGTCAGACTCTGCTAGCCTAGTCTCTAGCATCAGGGGAACATGGAGATATACAGAGCATCACTAAAGAAAACTAATGGTTGGAGAACTTCCAGGAGAGAAATCACATCTACTATTATCCTTTCATGCCACCCCTCTCCTGTTGCCTGAAAATATTTCCATATCAGTGGTGTCGCTGCCAGGTTCAGCTTGGCCACCTCTACCTGTCTGGCACTGACAGACCATCCCATGGGGTTCTTCTGACTGGATGGTCACTTTTTTTCTGTATTAACAGTCGAAGAAAGCAGAGCACAATAGGGATCGTGCCCTACTCAAAGTAGGGTTTCAGAACTCTTTGGGATTTGTGTTTGTGATGTTAAATGTTTTTCCAGCAGCATCACAAGGAAGAGACAGAATTCGTATACAGAATTATTAATTGTTCCAGTAATTTGAATGGGAGTGTTACAGCCAGCTATACTGAAGTAGGTAAGATTTCTTCTATCTATCTATCTATCTATCTATCTATCTATCTATCTATCTATCTATCTATCTATCTATCTATCCTATTAAATTTCCTCCACACTTCTAAAGGTTTCTACTTCATAATGTTTTCACAAACAACAGGAACATTTTGACATGTAAATATCAGCAGGACAGAAATCCATTGCTCAAGAAAAGAAAACAGAAAGGAAATAAAAGGCAGTGGAAGGAGGGGGAACAACGACACAAGCCCCAAATTCTCAGCAGTAGCAACCTTTTTGTGCTTATTTTTATGAAGAACTATCATGAGATAGGTAAGCACACACTGAAAATACAGATTTTATTTTCTTTAAGTTTTAGCAACTTTTTAAAGCTTGTAGAAATAAAATTGCTTCCATAGAACATTAGAATTAACAGCTATGGATGTGTCATGAATACATTTATTTTGATCAGTGACATTTGTAGAAAGTGGCCCGCCTTAACTTGATGTCTTTCACCAAATCCCAGAGAATGTGATGTTTTGGGAACATGCTTAACTTATTATAAAGTCACAGAACCATACAAAGGTTTGGGTTGGAATGGACCTTTAAAGGTCTCTAGTCCAACTCCCCTGAAATGAGAAGTGACATTTTCAACTAGAGCAGATGAAGGTGTCCCCTGCCCAACCTGGCCTTGAACATTTAGAGAGGGGACATCTACCACCTCTCTGGGCAACCTGTGCCAGTGTTTTACCAGCCTCAGTGTTAAAAACTTCTTCCTCAGTTGCATGAATAGAATACTTTTTACTAGTACGTGAATGTCATTTACAGTACTATTCTTAGAACTACTAATTTGTGATAGCAATAATATAAAGCCCAGGAGGCACCACAGTTTCTGGTCCAGAAGACCACATTATGCTGTAGAACCATTGACTGTACAGAGCAAATTAACAGTTTAGTGGATTTTTCAGATTCCAGAAATTTGATTCAGTACTTTTTTCAGTTCAACTGGTCTAAGAAAAAATATCTTTCCCCAATTAAGTGTTTTGGGGTTGGGATTTTTTTTTTATAGCAGGGAAGGGAAAATGACATTTTCCCTAATATCACATCCTTTCTTCCTACAAAGAAACTACTCAATTCGATGATCATTGAATATTTCTCCACAGTTTATTTGGAAAAATCACCTCTCTCAATTTCTTAAAAATTCTTAAATTTCTTAAAAAAAATAAGCATGAACTTCAACTGTCTATATTATTTTACCACCATTCCAATCTATACAAGATCTAGGACCTTGGAGAAGCATGATTTGTTGTAACCTTTCCATGTTACTCAAAAATAATTACACCCTAGCTGATACTTAAAGTGAGGAAACAAGCAAGTAAATGTGGAACTAACAACCTAGAAGAACATGACCTATTCCAGCCTTGCCCCACTCATATCCCATGCACACATCATCTATTATATAATCACAATAATGATGTGAAATTATGATTAATAAATGAATTATCATTTACACCTTGTTGAAAGACAACTATTTTTAGCTAGTTTATCCATATTTGTGCACTCTGCAGAGCAGAGTATGAATACCACTACCCTGCTAGTGATGATTCCTTCATCTCAACACCTATCTTAGGCTCTCTGGAGCACCGCATGAAGGGATGTAGAGGCAGCAGGGTACTGAGCCACCGTCATGTCACGTGACTTTGCAAGGAGAGGAATCTCAGCAGGCAGGACAATAAAGGATATAAAGGGGCAAAATATTTTAAGGAGCAGTGAAGAAGCTCCTACAAGATAAGAGACCTTGTAATGGAAGCGTAGCCTGGAAGACTACCATACCTAAAAAACCATTCAAAGCAAATGTCTGAGCCAGACCATGCTGTTTTGTGAGGAGGATGGACGCCCATGGTGTTACAACCATGCAATCTGAAGGTAAGCTGTGACAATAATTAAGTGTTCTGGTGCTGCCATGTCTTAGTATCTTTGGCTTGTGTACCCCAAACCATTACAAACTACCAGATGCACTCTGAGAATTTCTACAACTTTTCTGTCAGCTGCAGTGTGCAAAATTTGTCATGGGGTTTTTTACAATCTCTATCAAGATTGTGTAAAGACTAGTGAATGCTTTACTCACAAGTAATGCTTTAACGTTCCTGAAAAGAAATTCTGAGCATAGGGCAAATGTAAGAAAATAAAACTTGTAATGTGTCTAATACCAGAGTACTCAGGTATCTTCCTGTTTGAAAGCAACGGCTGTAAAAATGGCTGGTGCAAGTTTTTTTTAAAAAATTAACTAAGATTCTAATACTTTAGTCAAAGTTGTACAATCACAGAATCTCCTAAGTTGGAAGGGACCCATAAGGACCATCAAGTCCAACTCCTGGCTCCATACAGGGTCAGCCAAGTCAAAGCAGGGGACTGAGGGCATCGCCCAGATTCTTCTTGACCTCAGTCAAGCTGGGTGCTGGGACCACTTCCCTGGGGAGCCTGTTCCAGTGCCCGAGCACCCTCTCAGGACAGAACCTCTTCCTGACATCCAACCTAATGCTCCCCTGCCTCAGCTTCATAAACCCCTCGTTTGGTGGATGGCAAGACTAACACAGACCCCTGGAAAAAACTCACTGAAATTCAGTCTAGGAACACTGCTTTCTAAAAGAGCAAAGGAGAGAATGAGTTTTCAGTACCATAAAATCTCATGTATTTGAATGCACAACACTGGAAACACTTAAAGAAGAACAGGGTGTCAGGACTTAGTTTACAACCTCTGTAAAGAATACAAACTTCCTGGATTCAGAGTGATTTAGGCTACTGCTCAGGAAGAAAGAGGTGTCATGCCCTACTTTTATTCAGTGATGGTGTTATGACCCTTCAAGCTGCATTGCCATGGTCACAGATGTATCAGCACCACAATTACTCAATAAACTCAAGTATTGTAGTCACAGCAGCTTGGGTACTGTTTGAGGCCTGAGAAGTGTCCTTACGTTTAGGCAGCAAAATGCCACTACCATGGAAAGGAAGCCTCAGCCTGGATTCAGTGTCTCTGAAGAAGACAATTTTGAAGCCAAGCCACCTGTCCCTTCACAGAGAGCTTGGCTTTTGCTATGTCTTTTTCCCTCTCATTACTGGAGTCATAGAATCATAGAATAGCTAGAGTCCTTGAAAGAGTCTTGAGAAAGAAGCAGTTGGAGGAACTGAAGAAAAGCTTAGAGGAACATTCCTGAATTCCTGAGCTCCTGAGTTGTAAGGATGGATATAGATGATATAGAATCACAGAATGTGTTAGGTTGGAAGGGACCTTTAGAGGCTGTCTAGTTCAATTCCCCCTGCAGTGAGCAGGGACATCTTCACCAGATCAGGTTGCTTAGAGCCTCATCAAGCCTGACCTTGAATATCACCTAGTCAGAATTATAAGGTCCAGAAAAGAAATCAGCAATTTTGTTTAAGCTAAAGCTTGAAGACTTCAGAACATGAGGCTCTCTTAAGCAATACAGGAAAACATCGTGGTGACCTGTAAAAGTTGTGTTAACAAAAGATGAAGGTTTATAAGTCTTAAATAAATCATCAGTCACTCTGTAGATAGGAGAGGATGGATGAAAGAATAAAGAAACCACATGCTTATTCCAGTTCTCTTCTGAAAAACAATAGTATGTGATAAAATAAAAAAAATCCTACTAATGCATCAAGAACATAACCATAAGACAGGAGTTCCACCAAAGTTGTTACACAGACATTTTTCCTGTCAGGAGGAACGGGAAGAAGCCACTGAAAGGGGAATTGACCACTTTCGTCCCTTTGCACGGTCATTGGGGAAGAAACTATTGCCTAAGGTACCAACACAACTCATTATACTGAGTGAATTTCTCTCAAATTGAGTTCATTTTTCTGCTAGGATGTAGTCTGGAATGGACACCAGAGGAGCACTTAAAGATCCAAGGGGCTAAGATCTACAGAGCAACAAAAAGAAATGTCAGAGAGAAAATAAAACAATTATATCTCATGCAATTATGGTCATGGTAAACAAGGTAGACAAAAAAGATTGAATAATATGATGGGTTGAGTCCCCATCCCTGGATGTGTTTAAAAGACGGGTAGATGCAGTGCTTGAGGACATGGTCTAGTGGTACACTTGGTGGCAGTGGGTTAACAGTTGGACTGGATAATCTTAAGGGTCTCTTCCAACCTCAACAATTCTATGATTCTATGATTCTATATTGAACAGATAAACGACCTGACTACACTAGATTGCCAAACAAGTGATGTCCCTCTCGAAGATGTACAGGTTCAGAAAAAAATCAAACATCATTGTCAAATGGGTAGGTAGAAGTCTGCTATTCTGCTCACCAGTACCTGACAGATCTCACAGCAGAATAACAGCCATGAAATTTAGGAAGGACTTAGAACCTGGTCTGACTTTCTAAAAACAAGAAGAGTACATGCTAACTTGATTTCTGGGTATTATTTCCCAATATTTAAAAGCAAACATAATCAAGTCCCAAACCTTCCAGTTGAAAAATAGTATATTCATGTAGCATCATTAAATCTTGATGAAAGATACCTTTAATTTAGAAATTTTAATCAAATTTCAACAATTCTACCAAAATGAAGAATGGTTTCTGAAGGGGTAAAACAAATAATACTCTGTCTTGACTCTTCCTCCAAAGCAATGTCCTAATTACAACAATAGTGTGTGGTGATATTTTTCCCTGACATGATTACACTGCAAATTGGTAAATCTGATTTCAGTTGCTGCTTTCAATTAATTTTATGTTGTTGATGCAAGATAATCAGTGAAAGAAAAAAAAATACTTGGAAAAGTTGCAAGCATGTGCAGGAAAGTTTAATACATATCAAAGGTGTTGTTTTATGGTGGGTTGAGGTTTTTAATCTATTAAATGGTCTGGCTTCCTTTAAGAAGAATTATACAATAAGCAAAGTAGCGTTGCTGTCCTGAGCTTGACTGCACAATCCTGATGTCCTGGCCCAGAATGAACTTGACTGCACAATTCCTGATGTCTAACTCCAAAATGAATTTGACAGAATGGAAGTAAGAAGAGCCTCCAGCTTATACAGAAGTCTGTCTTCTGTGTGCTGTGTCAAAAAGCAGTTAGAAGGCTTGCAAACAAAGAGAAGTGCCACAAAGGAAGGCTATCATTCAAAACTACAGACAAAACTGAACTGAAATGGAGGAAAAGATGCAACTATAATTCACTGTAATTATAGTTACTGTTTCGTATTCCTTGACTCAAAGTAAAGCACGATGTACTGCATTAAATACTGAATCATAAACTACATTGATAGATTAAACTTTTCTAAAATTGGAAGAGTTATATTCCCTTGAAAATATGTGAATAGCCCATAAGAGCATAAATTGGTTCAATTCTGAACAGTGCTGTTTAACACCTTACTATGCTCTGGGTGTCTTAGGTCAGAATGCTTAAACACGATTCATATGCAGCTCATTCAAAAAAGGCTAGCAGAAAAATCTGGTTTACTTAGCCATTTATTTATTGAAGCCACCTTGTTTTGTGTTTATGCAGTGATTAAGTAACACTTGGAATGTCTTGTAGAATTGAAAGGAAAAACACATCCCTTCTCGGGGAGGAAACACAAAGGATTTATTTTTATTTCTTCTTTGAACTGTCACCAACATAGTATATTGCTTTTATGCAGTAAATTAAATGGTGAAGAAATGGTACCTTTTCACCACAGAACAAAAAATACAGATTTCTCAAGTTGTGGATGAATTCTTCTACTCATAAAATAAGAGCTTTTAGTGTCTGAAGAAGCAAACAGAATTCTGAATAATGACAACTCTTTACAGCCAGAATCACCTTTGTTTGCATTTAGAGAAGATACAAAACACCCTGTTTGTCTGCCTTAACTTTGCATGTCAATCTAAGCAATCTCAAGCACAAGAGATGAGAGGAAAGCTGAACCATGTTCCCCAGCTTAGTCATTAGAAGTGGAATATGAAGCTATCAACCCTTAGGTGATGAAGTCCAGTGGTCCAGCAAGACAGCAAACACTGGGAATCCCACCAGGCACACAGCTGTGGGAAAAGGCTCCCTGGGGAAAGGTACCCATCTTGGAGAGGTCTTGCCTTGCTAGTGAAGAAAATGTTTAGAAATGGAAAGAAAGAAGAAATGCACAGTGGGAAAAGGCTCCTCACAGAGTGCAGCTTCTTTTCACTGTATGGTTTCTCTCTCCCTTTTCTCACTTCTCATCTTTGCTGTGCCTACGCTCTCTTCTGATCGGTTTACACGGCTTCGCTTGGCACGTAGAGGCACAGCGGTTGTCTCATCCTCAACTCCACTGAAAACATAATATTGTGTCATGTCTGCTGTTCTCCATGCCCATCCTCCTCCTCCTCTCTTTTTAAGGGCCAGCAATTTCAATGACCTTTTCAATTCTCCTTGTCTTGCTACCTTACAGTTATGGCTTTTGCCTCTGGTAAGCTGGTCTTTATGCTCTGATGAGCTGGGCATTGTAGAGGCAAACTCCTCTCTCTGGAAAACAAGAACCACTGTGGGGGTATGAGCTGTATCATTTAGTAGGTCTTTTTTTTCTGTCAGGAAGTTTAGGGAGGCAGCTAAACCAGAAGAAAGAGGTATCAAAGAACTGCATAATTGAAGCAGGGAGAACATTAATATTATGTTACTGAAGAGGTGTCTTGCACACACTGGTTTTTACAGTAGGAACCAACAAGCTTTATGACTCACCAGACATGAATCATTCCAAATGGTACCTGTTAAACCTATAAACACAGTCAAATAATATTTTTTTTTAATCCAAATTGTACAGAAATTCTTCTAATAGAAGATCTGTTTCCCCTGTGCTTGCAGCTTTTGTGAATGATGCCAAACTGGCAAACTTTGAGAAAGAAATAATTTGACTGGAGAGTTCACTGCTGTGATAGCTTAAGAGTCATTTCCACTCCATTCCATCTGAATTCCTCAAAAATTGTTTAAAGTGGGTTTGGAATAAATGATAGCTTTTGAAAAGGACACGTGGATTCCCTAGAGCCTGAAAGGACATGAAACTTATTTGGTTCAGGTCACTAAAGAGCTCCCAGCTAATTCTGTTACCAACCTGGATGGGATGTAATCCCGTAGCTATGAGGTGGTCTCCTAGTATTTTGTCTCATTGTGAAATGGTAATGTCTAGACACATAGTCTTTACATAGCAAGACAACTGGTATTACCTATGAAAAATACCATATATGGGTATTGTGCTAGCTAATAACACAGGCCAAGATTTATTAATTGATTTTTAAATAAATGCACATACTGCTTTTCACTACCTTTATACACAAAACACTCATCCATCAAATGCTATTTAATAAGTAAGAGTATTCATTTATGCTCAAATGGAGTGCTCAGAATTAGCTCTTGAATTCAAACCCAGTTGCTGCTGTCATACCTTCCCTCCTCCTGCATGGTCACTCAAACAGCCCTACATTTCTGGCACCACCTAATCACACGGATCTCACTCACTACAGCATCAGCCTTTCAACTAAAGTGTGCCTCCACACATCCCTTCTCCTTTGCAGCTCCTGCTGCCTTCCGACTGCAAAGTGACAGAACCTCAAACTGTCCCTCCTCCCTCCTACAGCTTCTCCTCTACACATGACTGTTGCTCCTATTCACTTTCCTGCCTTTTGGAATGAATCCTCTTTCTCCCTAAGTCTATTTTCAGCACTCGGATTTCTCTGTCTCTTACTCTTATCCTGGATCACTTATACATTCCCCTTGTAGTAGTACTTATTTTACATAGCCTGGTTTCCATACACAGTCCTAAAATGAATTTTTCCTCCCAGTATATGGATACAGCTAAACTACCATTGATCAGTTTTGCTCAATATGCTGCAGGGTTCTTGTTTCACATTTGAATTTCAAAGGACAGTATAAGCAGAAATAATTATTGCAGTTCTCCGGCTTCTGAAATGAAGGTTTCCATTTCAACAAGTGCCTTATAACTCCCAGATGATAAGAACTTAATTCCAGCTGAAGCCAATAAGAAATAGGTACTCAAGAACTGAAATAAAAAAGGTAAAACAATTTTAGAGGCTGCTTAGAGACAGAAGGGCATTGGTGACTTGTCTGACCCCAAGCACTGAGTTAGTGGTGGATTTGGTAACTGAAACCCTTGCCTTCACAGGGTTTTCTGCATTTCCATATCCACCGAATACAGCAATGTGGCCTGCGAGAGGCGAGACGGTCACTGGCTTCTTTCATGGCCAGTATATACTGAATTCTATCCAGTGCCTGTAGGCAATGTCTGACTGGAACCTTCAGCTCTACATGCAGCATTCAGTGCTCACATTTTATATTAAAACTGCCTGAATCACAACATTCATAGTTTATTTGTGGCTCTAGAGATTAGGGCTATGGGACACAGATATTTTGAACAGAAGAAGCTCTATAGTCACAAATAAAGCATGTTTTTTTTAAAACCAATGTAAGGGAAATAGGTCTTGTATTCTGTAAGTGGGTTTGCTTTTGTTATTGTCCTGGTGGCGTGCTTGTTCAGATAAAGGGTGTATGTATGTATCATGGGTTTGTGGTTTTGTTTTTTCCCAAAAGGATCTCCAACAAATTATTCAGATTTCCCTCAAATACGCTATTTAATGGATGGCTGATTTCTTTTTACAGCTCACGTCATATGATAATTTTTTTAATCACTCAAGAGCCCAAACCCCCTGGGCAGCAGAGCAGAACGATGCCTAGAGTCTAGTCTCTTTAAGTACAAGGCCAAAGTCCAGCCCAGGGCAAAGCCCTGAGAGAACACAGCTCAGGCATGCAGCCATGTTATCCCAGGGCAGCAGCGTGGCTTTCAGATCGGTGGTTTGAGTTCTCCTTCCTTGTGAGACCGACAGTAAGCCCACACTGAGGGGTGTAAAGCTCCATCCAGATCTTCCATGTATCAGATGTGATTCTGTTTACAGCCTTAAACCAGAAGCTGCTAAGTCAGAATGCTTGAACTCAATCTGAACTCCTCCTTAAACTATTAGGAATCTGGCATCAGATCAGTTCTACTCATTGAGACAATTGTAAAACGGATGTTTCAGGGGCAACCGATGATTTCATCACAGGAAAAACACACAGCCTCCAGTCTAGGCCAATTTACTCGCTTGGTGTGACACATAACTGACAGGTCTGATAGCTAACACTGCTTGGCAAAGAGAGACATACCTTATTCATGGGAATTGTTAGTATAATTTATGAAGTTCTGATCATGTGCTTGGAAATGTCAGAGGTAATTTAGGAAACAGTTACTTCATCAAGGCAATTGCAATATATGTTGAAGACTGCAGAAAGGTTGGACGGGGTGGCAGGGAGAGGGAGAGAGAAATCCTGCTGGAAGACATATTCCTAGATTAATAAAAGACAAAAGGGAGCTCTGCAGTCTCCAATATACACCATTTTCCAGCATATGTAGGTGGTAAACTTTTCCCTAGAAGCTCCACTAAGCTTCTACTTTACAGAGTCATCTATTTTATTTTGAAGCCCCACTGTGACAAGTATAGGAGCTTCTAGGGCAACACAACCCAGTTTTACCCTGGCTACAAAACAAGTGCATCATGTTTCAAGGCTGAATATGGCTAAGTTCAACTTCCAGATCATGCATATTTATCAATAACATTGAAAAAACAATTTGCTACCAGCTCTCTTCTCTGACAGTAACTATTTGCAGATGGTAATGTTTACAGTGACACAGTTCATACTTCATTAAAGTGAATTTTTATGGTCAAGGAGGATGCTAGGGTTTTCCTGACATAGTATTTAAACTCCAAGGCTTTGTGGTAAGTAAAGAGAACCTTTTTTTTTCTCCCTTTTTTTTTCCTTTTTTTAATAAGCTGTGTATTTCATTACATAAAAAAACAGGGTTTGCAAAAGCATAAACTTGCATTTCCACCCAGCTTATGCCCTCTGAGTGTCCAGTTGCCTTCTGTACTTTAAAAATTTCCCCTTGCACATGGAAGTTGTATGGGTAGATTCAGTTTTGTCATTTTAAATGTTCATCATGGTGACAGCAAGTACATGATATATGTCTGTGTGTACTGGAAAGGTAAAATGGAGCTTACAGAGAAAGGTGGAGCACTGTGCACCCAGATGATCTCATATAAACAGGAGACTGAGAGACCTGCTACCATTTATAACTTATCCACAAATCCCAAAACTTCCTAATGTGCTGGAAATGTCCAAGCTTGCATTAACATACTGTTTGCCCCAGATCTTCCCATTAGATCCTGCCATGACAGGATCCTTGCTTTTCTCTGTTCTCCTCTAGCATTTAGGGGGCTTTTGATATGCCACTATACGAAGATGCTCACAGGCAGCTTACAGGGACAGCAAGAGTATGCCTAAATGGAATCTAATGGTTCTTCACTTCTATGGCTATTTTTTCAGGAAGGAAATTGCACTTGACAATTTATTATTGAAAAATTCATAGAGGCAATTAGAATCATAAAGTAACTGACTCATTTGTGTTGGAAGGGACCTCAAAGCCCATCTAGTTCCATCCCCCTACCATGAGCAGGGACACCCTACACTAGCCCAGGTTGCCCAGAGCCCCATCCAACCTGGCCTTGAACACTGCCAGGGATCCAGGGGCAGCTACAGCTTCTCTGGGCAACCTGTGCCAGGGCCTCACTGCCCTCACAGGGAAGAATTTCTTTCTAATGTCTAATCTGAATCCATCGTCTTTTAAACTTGAGTTTTACTTGCTTTCTCGATGTTATAAACCAGACAGATTCATAGAATCACTGAATGTGTTAGGTTGGATGGGACCTTTAAAGGCCATCTAGTCCAACCCCCCTGCAGTGAGCAAGGACATTTTCACTAGATCAGGTCAAGCCTGACCTTGAATATCTCCAGGGATGGGGCCTCCACCACTTCTCTGGGCAATCTGTGCCAGTGACCTACCACCTACAGAGTGAAGAATCTTTTCCTAATATTCAACCTAATTCTTCCCTTTTCTAGTACAAAACCATCACCCCTCGTCCTACCACTATACAACCTCATGAACAGTTCTTCCTCACCTTTCTTACAGGCACCTTTTGGGTACTAGAAGGTCACCATAAGGTCCCCCAGAGCCTTCTCTTCTCCAGGCTAAACAAGCCCAGCTCTCTCAGGCTGTCCTGACTTAGAGAGGTGCTCTAGCTCTTTGATAATTTTTGTGTCCCTCATATGGACATTCTCCAGCAAGTCCATGTCCTTCTTGTGCTGAGGGCTGATGAACATTTGGTTAGTCTGGATGGGATCTATTTCAATAAAGGAAAGTAATCCCAAATTCTCTGTAATCAGTGAAAGGAAATGCAAATTTTTACAGAACTACAGTCATCTAACCTGTGAAAAATGTCTACATTAGGGCAAGATAAATTGCATTCTGTATGCCCTGCACTTCTCATTATTAACAAAGTCTGAATCCAGATTAATGCACTATGTGCTCCTAAGGAGCTTAATCTACCTGCCCTTCAAGCTGGTCTTACCCTACTGACATATGGCAGCACCTCTTCTCTCATCTCCCTTTATCTCTTTTTTTCACAAATATCACCTAGTAGGCAGTATTTATCTTCTGGATAAGTTTGGCAACACATTGTTCCTTGATGTTCAAACAAGTTCCACTTCTTCAAAGCAGTCCAGTCATGTGAACTGATCTACCCACTCAAGCCAGTGCCCTGATGACGTCCTGCTGTTCTCAGTATCTAACACACTGTGCTCTATGCACTACTAGAAAGGAAGTGTGCACAGTTGTGTTCCTCCTGGTGGCTAACTAGGATGAATGTGAGCACCATAAGGGGAGTCTTTATGGACAAGTGCAGCTGAAGGCCACAGAATTTCATAGAGGACAGAGTCCTGTATCATTCACACCACAGCAGGGAGGTAAGCATCCTATGCATACGGTCAGTACCTCTGCAAATAAGTTTTCTAAGGTGAAAGGAGTATATGTTTGGATCCTGATGCTATTATACAAGAGTGACAAGCTGATGCTCCCCAGAGAAAAGACTCGAGGCCCTACAGAGACGATTCAAACAATTTCCCAGCCAGCTATGATTTTAGGAAAAAGATAAAACAATAAATTTGAGAAAGAAAACCAAACAGCATTTGCTGTTTTTCTGAGTAGTCCAACTAGGTAACAAAATGCACTCTTTGCCCCACTGCTTTTACCATGAGCAAAAAGCCACTTTACATCAGAAAGCTGAAAGTTTCTCAGCACCAAATTAAGGGAAATAAATCTGAAGGTCAATTCCAATTTAGGCAGGTATAAAGCATAAATATTCGCTACAAATAAATAAGCACAGAGTCATTACACTTTACCCTGGCTCTCACATTTGGAGAGGAATGCTATAATTTTTTCCAAAACATACTTCATTTTTGCAACTGATGTGAGTGAAAAGGTGAGTAGGAATCATATAGAAAGAACTAAGAGAAAGAATTGCTTAAACTGTTCTTAAGGGAAAGCAAACATCTCCCAAAAAAGGATGGCAGGACAACGTACAATCACAGAACAAATCAGATCGATGTAAGAGATCACCTTCCTCTACAAGGGAGAAATTCATGTAAAACACTATGCAGTGTCATGAACCAGTGACTGAAAACCATTCCCCTCCAGACCCCTCATCATCCTCGTTGCCCTTACTAAATAACACTGGTCTACCCTTGTTGTTTTATTAGTCAATATACCCCTTAGTGTTGGAAGTGGAATTTGAAGCTGCAAGAACGGCATCAACAACCATTACATTTTCCTAAGAGTCAGAAAACTTGGGGTTAGATCAGAGTTCTTGGCCCAGACTTCTCATGTGATTTTTAAACAAATCAGTTAACAGAATGACATCGCATTTCCACTGCTCTAAAACTGAAATAAAATTTCCATCGATATTCTGAGCTGCTTCGTTTGGGTAATAAACATCTGAGACGGAAATTAATCTGTGTGCACACAGCGCTGGGCAAATCAAGTCTTGTAAGTATTCAAAACACTTCTTGGTAATCAGAATCACAGAATATTAGGAGCTGGAAGAG
>VXBZ01004704.1:238581-260387 GCA_013399135.1 Heliornis fulica | reverse complement strand
CAGAACTGGACACAATATTCCAGGTGGAGTCTCACGGGGGGTGCGGGAAGGACCTCTCTTTACCAACTAATATTGACATGATTCTTAATAAGAGAACAATCGGACAGGGAGAGATACATTCTGTTAGAGTGATGAGCAGGTGCGCTCGATCATATTTTAAAGACAATCAGAAGGAAGATGTTTAGTTTGTCTCCCAGAAGCCCTGGGGACATCTCCCTGCTCTCTGAGGTAAGTGTTACCCGTTTCCAGCCAACCGATCAAGCGCAGCAGAAAAGGCCGCGCTCTGCTTTTTCCAGTCCGGCAGTTTCCAAGGGCGGATCTCCACCGTTCCTGATCCCGTGCTGCCATCCCGTGGCACCGGGGAAAATGAAACGCAAGTTTCTCTCGTCCTCGGGAGGGGGCCAGGCTGCGGTACAGTGTGTCGGAGAGCCGCGGGTCTGGAGGCTTGGAACCTGTCACCCAGCGGCGGTTAGGCTGGAAGGGAGGCAGCGGGTGAGGGGCTTGATCCAGGTCTCGGCTCCTGACTCTGGGATTGTGTATGCACCCAGTGTGTCACTGAGTCACAGACAGGTTTGGGCTGGAAGGGACCTCAAAGTCCATCTAGTTCCAACCCCCTGCCATGGGCAGGGACACCCTCCACTAGCCCAGGTTGCCCAAGGCCCCATCCAACCTGGCCTTGAACCCTGCCAGGGATCCAGGGGCAGCCACAGCTTCTCTGGGCAACCCGTGCCAGGGCCTCACCCCCTCACAGGGAAGAACTGTCTTCTTCATATCTCATCTAAATCTCCCCTCCTTCAGTTTCAATGCACTTCCTTCATCCTATCACCCCCTCGTCCTTGCAAACTGTCCCTCTTAAGCTTTCCTATAGCCCCTTCAAACTGTTCTAATGTCTCCCCAGAGCCTTCTCTTCTCCAGGCTGAACAAACCCAACTCGCTCAGCCTGTCTTCACAGGAGAGATGGTCCAGCCCTCCCATCATCTTTGTAGTCTCCTCTAAGCTCACTCCAACAGCTCCATGTCTTTCTTGTGCTGGGAACCCCAGAGCTGGAAGCAGTATTGCAGGTGGGGTTTCACCAGAGCCAAGCAGAGGGGCAGAATCCCCTCTCTGGGCATGCCAATTATGCTGCTTTTGGTGCAGCCCAGGACTGTCCTGGTGACACCACAATACAGTGTGACCCAAAGGACATGCATGTGTCTCTGGCTTTGTTGGGTTTAGCTTTTGGATTTGCAGTCTATCGAAGGTATATTTATAGGTACCCTCACAAAAGTGACTATACACATCTCTCAACTAGTCAGTACTCTGCCCTATTCACAGCACAGGCAGGAGTTAGGGAGGTGATGTATTCCTTCTCTTCAGTGCAGGAGATCAAGGCTTAAAAAGAATGAAGCACCTTGCCCAAGGACAGAGCAGGACACAGCAAAATCAGGTAATTAAATCCAGATCTCTAAAGTTTAAATCCCTTGCTATGCTTCCTCTCTGAAAGAAATTTAACCAAGCCTGAGTTAATCAGAAATACCAGCTTTGAGGGAACTTTTTGTTCTTGGTAAATCAGATTTGTCATGTTTTGCGAAACAAACGGGAAAACTATTTCTGCAGTGAAACAAGTGTTTCCGAGGGATGACACGAGAGACAATAAACAGAGAGAAACAGACCTACTTTGTGCAGCTCTTATAAAATTAAGGTGTCTGGGACGCTTCACCAGACAACGGCCTGAGTTTAATCAGGTTTAAAAGCAGTCTGCGCATGAAATCTGTTTCATTTGAATATGGAAAAATGGATTCTTCATAGTCATTTGGGACTAAATAAGTCAGCAGTGCCTGACTTGGTGATTGCCTGGGGATATGCATGCAGTCTGATTTAGTAATAATTTCCATCCCTCTCTGCTCGATGAACAACTAAACCACTCTTGCATGACAACTAAATGTTGCAGCAACATTGGCAACTTTAATTAGAACTTATGGAAAACATTGTTTCCACAGAGGCAAAAATCAGAGTGAAGAAGTCAGCTGTGACAGTAACCTACAGCGCTCACTATACCCTTCTTAAAAATAAAGAAAAACGGACTTTTGTGTTTTTATCTGAGCGGCTGGATTTCTGAAAAAGATGTACCGTGAAAGGCTTTAATAGTCCTTTTCCAGTCAGACTTATTTTGCTGCATTGAGCCAAGAAAAATAAATTGAGTAATTGTCCTGAAGAAACTTCCATTTCTCTTCTTCAGGTTTCTTGTCCGTGTTCTTCCTGGCACAGGCATTTCCCTGTCTTATCACTTCATGGTGATTACCCTGTGAGAGTATATTTGGTTTCCTTACAGTTCCCTACAAATCTTCTATTCAGGGATCTCTTTAAGGCATGTCAACATCTCTTATTTGTCATAGAATCTCCTGAGTTGGAAGGGACCCCTAAGGATCATCAAGTCCAACTCCTGGCTCCACACAGGGCCAGACAAGTCAGAGCAGGGGACTGAGTGCATCGTTCAGATGCTTCTTGACCTCAGTCAAGCTGGGTGCTGGGACCACTTCCCTGGGGAGCCTGTTCCAGTGCCTGACCACCCTCTCAGGAAAGAACCTCTTCTTAATATCCAGCATAAACTTCCCCCTGTCACAGCTTCATGCCGTTCTCTCAGGTTCTATCCCTGGTCACCAAAGAGAGTCGATTGTCACCAGCCCCTTTTCGCCCGCTCACCAGGAAGCCACAAACAATGATATGGTCTTCCCACAGCCTCCTTTTCCCCTGGCTGTCCTTTCCCAGGCTGTCCTTTCCTGATTTTTCTTAAAGCATTTACAAGAAACAGAGCAAGACAAAATCTACCCTTAAGGTGCTCACAGCTTCAGGTTACAGCATCCCCTCGATGTCAGCAAGCCAGATTTTCTGCATGTCACAAAGCAGCCACCACCACATTTCCACACCAAACCTTTGGCAGGTGGAAGGTAAATTCCAGTGGACCAGAAACATTTAAGCACTGTAGGAAAAACACTTCCACATTTCTGATAAAGGTATTTAAACACTGACACACCACACAACCATGCCACAACTCAATCACCCAACAGTCACCTTCTGTCCCTACTGCGAACCCAAGGGGGCAAGGCAAGGCCCACAGGGACGGAAAGCATGACAGCAGGAGTGAGTGTGACACTGCCAGTGGGTCTGTCACCCATCTGAGAGGAATAATTCCTGTGTTTAGGTTCCTTGCCTGAAGTCTCTTTATGTACTTTGCATGAAACAGACACAACTGTATTAAATTGAGATAGTTTGGTTTTTCTGTAGGGTGGCATAATGTAAATGCATATTTACCTACATTTTCAGGGCTTTCATTGTCATTCAAAATCCTTTATGTTCAGATTGTTTCAGTCAGATGTTCAATTATTTCACAGAGCCTAAACCATAAATGCTCTGGGTCTTTTAATGAGTGCTATCAGTATGTACATTAAAGAAAAATGAAAAAGATGTTTCTGAGACAAAATATGCAAAATATAACCTAGGGCTACAAAGCTTTTTATCCTCTAAAGTTTGAAAATGAATTTCAGACTGATCATCAAATTCATTAGAGGCACGGAGATAATTAATGTAACCTAATTCATCTCCTCCTTGCATTGGGCCGTTTGCTCAGCACTTCAGTGCACACTAGATGGCACCCCAACCTAGGCGATTTCATCTCCTCAAAGAAGCATTTTTGGACTCTAGTGCACTTTGGGCAGAACAGAACAGGATGATGGGCTAAACTGGGAGATACTGAAGTCAGCACTGGGTTTAGTCCTTCTCTGGGGTGGTGCCATACCGCAGAGCAAAGTCTCACTCTGAGCTAAGTGCAGGTAACGCTGTTAACAAATGCTAGAAAAACTAAGAGCAAGGAAACAAAATATTCAGTGTTAAACTGTTTCCACCTGGGATTTCACAACATAGAAACCTGAAAGACTTCTTCATGTGTCCCTTGCAGCACAGACAACGAACAAGATTAAGTGGTTGGCCAGCAAAGCCCAACACAGATACTTACGGACAGAATTTGATCCCCTCTCTGCAGCTCTCCGCTGAGATCAGCAGGCCCGCCTGCTAGGATGAAAGACACGAAAATGCCTTCCCCATCTTCTCCTCCCACAATGTTAAAACCAAGTCCTGTGGAGCCCTTGTGCAGGATGATTTTTCGAGGCTCTCTGTATAGAAACAAAATGAGAATGTTTATCCATTCAACACTCTCACACGTTACTCATGGCATCGTTAAGTCAACTGAATTTTGCTTAAGACACAATAATTTGCTATTGCCTACAGAAAGCAGTTATTGAAAGATAAATCTCTTAACTGGAGAACAGAGAAGGTAGGAAATAACCAGAATTTTCTTCCCCCCTCAGCCCCTCATCTGAATCCAAGCATCTCTACTCATTTCACTGGAGCCATCTTCATTAACTGATAGATTTATTAAATGAACAAAACACTGAATATAGTTTACAATCTCAATGGCATATGTACAAGTAGAATCGATCTTTTTTTTTCTATTTCTAGTCTTGCTTTTTAAACAAATATTCAATGAAAAAAATCAAAACTCTAGGCAAAGCAAAGGGAAGTGTGTTTGATCCTGACAGATTTGGAGCAAACAACACGTGTATGATCAAGCTAATAGAGAGGAGTTGTGAGTCTAACTCTGGTTTGACACTACCAGGAGCTTGCACTTGTAAAGTCACACAGTGGCTTGGTCTCTGAACCAGACTGAGCAATGTCTGCTTTTCTTTTATTGTTTTAAATACTTGTTCACTGTGCTGGATATCAATAATTTATATTAGATACACCTCATACAGCACTTTCCATCTGTAAATTGAAAATACACCCAAAAGGATCTAAACATAATAACATGCATTTTACTGACTGGAAAACGTCTGTCCAGAGAGAGAAAATGTTCCTAAGCAATCAAGACAGTATCCTTGAAGAGTGTCCCAGCTATTCTGGTTCCCAATCTCTACTTCACATACCAGGCCTCAGATCTGTCTCTCTCTCTTGGATACACAAGCAGATGCAACCACATATACATACACCCTCACACTCCATGTTTACTGGTACTTACCCAAATTCATATCCCTCTAGCAATTTATTTTTCAGAAAAATGTAACTGCTGTTGTATTAGTATGTGCAAATCCTAAACCTAGCCCTGCAAATACTTGCAAAGACTCGTGTCTGTGACTCCTCATAGAGAACTAGGATCTCTTCAAATTCTCCATATTTACAAATCAAAGTGGGCAGCAAAGTGGAGATTGTAAACACACACACACACCTACAGAAACATGCTTTGAGTGAAAGAGACAATATTTCCCCTGTCCTGTATAAGAGTTAGACCTCATATCAATGACTTCTTCTTTCCCATTTTGGTTTTAAAGAAAATGAATTAAAAAAAAAAGGGGAGAGACAAGTGATGCATTGAGAGATGTCTTATTTGATGTGAGTTAAGTCTTATGGCTATAAATGTGAGGACTTAACCTTTAGATGCTAATTGCAAAATCAGTAGGTGTTTGTTCAACTTTCCCCACTGCTAATGTTCAAACAGTATTCCCAGCTTGATCATGATCTTCACACTTCCTGAAACCTACTCTTAATCTTTTTGAGAAAATCCCCAAAACAATAAATAACCCCCACCCTGAAAACCTAAAGCAATTTTTAATATTATTTTAAAGATGATTGGAGCCTTTAGGGAAAGTATTAGCCCTGTTCCATATGATTCTCCATCTTGTAACTTTTTCTTAACATTGTACAGTCAGAAAATCTTCTAAAAATTCAGTTGTCAGAAAAAGACATGTCTCAAGTTTGTGTATTCTTTAAGTATTTTTAACCCATCAGAAAATATAGTTTTCTTTCCTTTTGGATCCTTTGTTGATTTGCCTGTAGCAACAGTTTTTGCACCTTCTTAACTATGTGCAGATTAGGCATAATGTAATCCAGACTGGAGAAGCATAAACAGATTTTAATTAGGAAGGGTGGCCTGGGGGGTTGGAGCAGAAGTAGGACATGGAGCTGGGAGGGTGGGTTCCTTCCTCCACTCAGCCCATGTGCTGCTGCGTGATCCTGTCATTTGTTCTTCCAGTTTCAATTTCCTCATCCACAAAACGAGATGGTGACACTTGTCATCTTCGAGTCCTACACATCAGAATTACTCTGCGAGAGCCCAGCTACTGCCATCATTATTTACCTGAGTATTGAGGGAAAGAGGCAGCAAAGTCAAACAAATCCATTTCCCTGCTCCGCTGGTGGGAAATCAGAGGAGTTGTTGTTCAAAATGAAACTGAGTATTTCCACATATGACAGGCAGCTTGGATCATAAAGTTGAAAGCCAATGCTACGGGCAAAACTAGGTCAGTACAACTGGGTATCTGCTGAATAGTAAGCTGTGCAGCTCCACAAAAAGTTGGCCCAGTTAATAATCCCTGTCTCTGATCAAGTCAGCAGATTTATGCCTAAAACGCTGTTGGTGCTGTTTTGTAATTTTGGCCTTTTGACAGCAAAATTCCCATTCTGCTCATGGATGATTATGTTCAGAGGGAGCTCAAACAGTAACGGGGAAATGCCAGGAGCCCTGAGTAGAACACGGTGAGTTTTGCCTCCTGCTCGTTAGCCTAATCAGGTCACTCTGCTCCTGACTGAAAGGTGGCTGTAAAGAGACTGACCAACCATAACGTGTCCTCATACTTCTTTCACATCTGAGGATCTGAAAGGTGGGCTCAAGAGCACACAAGTGTCATTATCGTCATCTCAGAAATAACCTTTACACACAACTATACAGCAAAAAATGAACAAGAAGCAGAAGGCATGGCCAATTCACCATAAATTTCTATTTTTTTTCAAATATATGATGGTTCACACTTGCAGTGAACCTAGTATAAAAAAAAAGAAAAAGTCCAAATACCAAAAACCACCTTATGATGATGATAAAGCTTTGAAGATAACGTATCATAGAACCACAGAATCTCCTGAGTTGGAAAGGACCCATAAGGACCATCAAGTCCAACTCCTGGCTCCATACAGGGGCAGCCAAGTCAAAGCAGGGGACTAAGTGCATTGCCCAGATTCTTCTTGACCTCAGTCAAGCTGGGTGCTGGGACCACTTCCCTGGGGAGCCTGTTCCAGTGCCTGAGCACCCTCTCAGGACAGAACCTCTTCCTGACATCCAACCTAAAAATATGAAAAATGTTTCTCAAGCAAGAAGATGATATTACATTTTTAATCCCCCAGCATAAAAAAAAATATTGTCATCTCTTCTAATATGATGGTTAAGGAGATCTAAGAACAGATCCAATTTTTCTTGGATATTTGGGAAGCAACATTAGGAATCACTCCTTTGCCTCTATTAAACATCTTTATGAATGTAATTATTATCCATATGATGGGACATCAGGCTGAGAGAGTTGGGCTTGTTTAGCCTGGAGAAGAGAAGGCTCCGGGGGGGACCTCACAGCAGCCTTCCAGTACCTGAAAGGTGTCTGTAAGAAAAGTGGAGAACTGCTCACAAGGGTGTGCAGCCACAGGACGAGGGGTGATGGTTTTAAACTAGAAAAGGGGAGATCTAGGTTGGATATTAGGAAAAAGTTCTTTACTCTGAGGGTGGCAGATCACTGGCACAAGTTGCCCTGAGAAGTATCCCTGGAGACATTCAAGGTCAGGCTTCATGGGACTCTGAAAAACCTGATGCAGTGAAGATGTCCCTGCTTACTGCAGGGGGGTTGGACTAGATGACCTTTAAAGGTCCCTTCCAGCCAAACACATTCTGTGATTCTGTGGCTTCAGAGAGAACAGAAACAAATGAAATGAAAGATGGTGATGGGGGAGTGAGAAGCGAATGAAAAGAATCTCAAATACGAACGATGTGTTTTTGCAGAACAGGCTCTCAGGAATAATGTCTGGGTCTCCACAGAAAACAGAAGCTGAGGCAAAGGTAATTTCAGGGCACTTCATCTGAAAAGCTCCCTGCTTTGTCTGGAGACAATAGGTGGCACTCCATAGCTGCCAGTAAAAAGGACCAGTCTGCCAGCCAGCGTAGCTGAAATGCAGGTTTCTGCCTCCAGCTTTAACTACTTATCCCATTTACAATTTTATCTGTGACAAATCCGGCTGAAGGTAAGTTTGTAGGTGCTAACAAAGCGTGCTAGCACTTTAATTCCGTGTGTGCATGCTTTATGCCCTCCTGCAGCTTCGTACCACATACAAACAGAGAAGAGCAGCAGGGGAAATCAAGCAGAAATTAGAAAGGAGTGTGAGATGAAAACATTCCTGGACCAACAGAAGGCAGCAAAAGGCGGGGGGAGGGAGGGGGATAAACAAAAATAAGAGGAAAAAAAAAAAAGGAGATAAAATGATGAAGGAAGACAGTGGATCTGTAAAGGACAACAGGGAAGGAATTAAAAAGGTAGAGAAAGAAGAAAGGAAGATTCACGACAACAGAGTCAGAACCAAAGGAGCAAATGAAGTGCTGCGATCTCCACAAATTTACAGGCTCTGAAATCAATGGGAGAATCAATTCAGACAGACTTGGTTACTTGCTTCAGGGAATGCATCAGATCAGATTCTCTAAAGCACATTATAAATTGTAGCCTTGATGTAAGAGCAAAGTATTATTAAAACAATATTTGGAACCAGTACACAGTAACACATCAGAGTGGGTAACGCCTCACACTTCAGAACATTTCTCCTGTCACATACAAAAGTGATTAACAAAACTCTATTTAAAGAAGTGAGGTGTTTTCCTCTCCAGAAGATGTTTTCTGTTCATGTTAGGTTTATTTGTTCATTATCTTGAAAATAGGTAAGGGTTTTGGTTTTGCTATGTTTGTATGCAATATTTGTTTTGATCAGTTCGCTCTTCTACAATCAGAAAACGGCAAGACAAAAAAACCTGACTATCCCTATCATCCTTCTATAGATTGTGAATCCACAGTAATTACAGATTTAATTTAAGAGATTAAAAACTGGACTGATAAATGAAAGGGAAGAGCTTTCTGAAAACAAGTAATTTTTACAGTAACTAACTGAAAGAAAATCCATTTTTAATTTGCTTATTCTGTGCTGCTGGCTACATGAAAGAATGCAGTCAGGTTTAGTATTCAGCTCACACTGACACAGCTCTGTCTTTCTCTTTCTTTTCCACCATCTATAAAATTGGGGCACTGAAATGATTCTGTGCTTTTTGGAGCATCCACAGAAATATCAAGCACACTGGGTCCTTTCAAACACTAGACCCCAGAGAGTTCTTTAGTTACATACAGTCAATGAGGGATCCCGAATCCACAGGGACCTGGAAACACAGCTTTGATCTTGCTTTGGCTGCAGGTTTTTTTGTTGTTTTGGTGGATTCTTTTTAAAAATGCTTTTTGCTTCACAGAGGGTATTGCAATCATACATCCATTCATGCCCATGCTGATTTGGTGTTACAGTAATACGCCGCACTGAAAGCCTGGAAGAATCTACATATTTAATTATTTATTTACATGACCGTGTCCATTAGGGGTAGTGCCCACAACCCAGCTAAGACCCTGCACCCTCCATGCACAGCACAGCACAGCACACATAGGATACAACAAAATACCATCCAAGCTACTTAATAGCTGGAGGGAAAATTGAAGTAAAGAGAAATTGTATTAATTGGTTAAAGTCACACATTAGAATCATACATTATGTTGGGTTGGAAAGGACCTTTAAAGGCCATCTAGTCCCACCCCAGCAGGAGGCAGGGACATCTTCACTAGATCAGGTTGCTCAGATCAAGCCTGACCTTGAATATCAGCAGGGATGGGACCTCCATCACCTCTCTGGGCAACCTGTGCCAGTGATCTACCACCTTCAGAGTGAGGAATTTTTTCCTAATATCCAACCTAAATCTCCCTTTTCTAGCTTAAAACCATCACCCCTTGTCCTACTGCTGCAGTAACAGGACATTAGCAGTGCATTAGGGTGGAAAAAATGAAACTCCCCTCCAAACCGAAGGGCCCAAAGCCCCTTTCTGTGCAGAACGGTGTTTGGCTTCAGACATTTCACTGTGTGAGCACTGAGCTGCACCTGCTTACAGTCAGTTGGTTAATCAAGTCATTTGTTTTTCAGTACAATATTTCTAGTTTTCTCCTTATGCTCCAAAAAATCCTGATAAATAGCTGCATACTTATTTCAGACAGCCAAAGGGCATTTGTACTGGGAGGTCCTGAATTAGGTAGTAGATTGAGCAGTCTTCTTCACAGCATTTAAGACAGAAAGCCAGGATGGACAGAGAATGTGCCAGTGCATACGGTGTTTTAAAATCCAATTAATCACACAAGAGAGAATTTGAAATCTTATGAGCCTGGAATGAGCACAAATACCATTTTACCTTTTTAAAAGACTTCAGATATCAGGCAAAATTAAACTTGCTTGGCTCATCTAAGTTTGTTTTAATATCTTCTAAAAATCTGCTTTACAACAATTCCGAGAAATATCTATATGAAGTGCTCTCTTCTAAGATTTTATGGCAATAGCACATCTGTGGCATCTTGGCTTTCCTTTTCCCCTTGTTCTTCCCCCCTTAGGCTTGGCAGAATCTTTCCACCATAATGGGAAAGAGCACTACCCCTTCTAAAACACCATGGCAGTGGTGGAGAGCTGTTAGACCCCAGCCTTTACCATAGCAGAGCCTTGGAGAGCCTTGGAGAGCCTGAAACATCCGGTACAACCCTGATGTTTACCCATCAGGGTTGTACCAGACCCACTGGGGGCGCTGAATCCTGTTTTTCTTTTAAAGAATTTGTTTGAATTATTATTATCCTGATGTTTATTTTGATTGAAACCCCCCCAAAATATGGCATCCTTCCTCTTTTCTGTTGCTGTCATATTGAGCATCACAGCCCAGAGGGTTGAGACAATGCTTTGGTCATGTGCAGAGCATTCATCTTAATTACATGTAATTGATTATTGACTTCTTACTGCACTTTAGTAAATGTAGATAAAAAGAGCTAAGGATTCAGCCTTTAACGAGATGTTCATTTATCATTTCACACAGCAAAATACATTTTTTCTGACCACAGTTACCCATTCTGCCTGAAACAAGTATTTTATCTATTTCACTACGGTTTTCTCGTCATTTTTTGGTGATGAATGCTGGCATCTACTGTAGAAGCAATACTTTATCCCAACTCAAATACTGACTACATTTTTAAAGCATTTATTCTGCAAACATCATGTCTAACTTGTCACAGACTCTGAAGTATATTTAATATGAGGGAATCTACTGGGAGCCAGGTTTCAACCTGCCTGATGTGTGCATGAGTGCACGGGCTCATATATGTGCAACTTTGGTTTGTGGGAACCTCTCTGAACTTGAACAGACTTTCATTTTGACTTTGTAGAGACATTAAAGCCTGCACACTAGGGAATGTTTTCTGCTTACAGTGAGCAAGATGGAATTGCTATACAGGGATAATGTCATCTTTGATAAGTGATACTGGTTGTATTTTACCATGACACCTGACATTTACTTTAAATGCACAGGAGCGTACCTCAGATTTGAGATATCTTACTGATTTCTGGAGGGACAATGCAGGACAGCTGATCTGCTCTCTAACTGTGAAAGGGAGATGATTATTCTACTATGCTTATTCATTTATACTTTCTTCATGTAAGCACTTGGCTCTCTTCCCTGGTGCAAGAGGTGCATTATTTAAACACCGATAATCAATATAATCCTGAAAACTGCATCCGTTCCCCCTGTTATACCCAGCATGGGCAGTTCCATACTGGAAAGTTTGCTTTACATTCTGCTTTTAGTAACTACTGGTTCCATAATGAAAACACTTCTCCATAAACTCTCCCTTATAGCATTTGAGGGCTCTACCTAGCATGAAAGCTCCAGCTTTCCAGTTTCTAAGCTAGGTGAGATGGAAATGGTGATAGGCAACCCCATCACAGTGTCAGGAGGCAGGCAATATGCAAAGGCTAGGAGAAAACCTAAGTGTAGCAGTGCCCCTAAGCTGTGTTGTGTAATACCAATACACTGTCTGCTACCAGCAAGCATCCACTGGTACTTGATGTAAGAGACTTTTGAAACACAAAGCAGTCTGGGATACCAGTCCTGCTCAGAATAAAAATTCTTACTCTTAGTCATGGTTCAAACACTGTTTATTCATGTATAAATACCGATATATACTTGTGATACTCAGGCACATTGATAAACTGGTTTAAAGTTTCCATCCAAGCACTTTAGCTCATGTAAGCTGAAATCCCAGTTCTAAGTGGCTCAGCAGAAGAGATGACTGGTACCATGTGAAATACAGTCTAGTCTGAAGAGAACAGCGATCGTACACCACTAACATCACAGCTTCATGCAACAGTACAGCAGCAGTTCCAAATAACAGGCTTTAGGTCTCATCCATTATATCTCCTATTTTGCATTTTTGACGTTAAAAATGCTTATTAAAACCATTTAAAAACCTCCATCTAACAATATTTTTGGAATTCAAGCATTATAGCTTTCTTGTTTTTAAACCATGCAAATCAACCATTAGGGAAGTTATCAATTAGATCTCACTAACAATGACATCAAACACCTGTGAAGTTCATGCTTCCACACACGTAATAAATCTGTTCACCTCATGCACAATGTCAAGCTGTGAAGAATATATGGCTAGAATATGAAAAAAATTTAACCTTTAAAGACACCTTTATTTTTTTCACCTGGCTACTAATTCATTTTTGCTGTACATGAAGTCCATAAAAGCCTTCCCTAAAATAAAAGAATATTTACAAATGAATCCACTACTGAGATTAAAAAAGCACTATCCTTTTTCATTTTTAAAATCTATTCTAGCCAGCTCAATTATCACATATTCAACAGGGTGGAAAGGAATAAATGCCAGCGAATGCAATTCCCCCTGTATATCTTTACCCCTCCCATATTTCATTTCTCCTTCACCAGCCCCAGAAATTATATTCAGTGACTCCACAGTTGGTCACACAGAGCCAGCATGCAAACCACACATTTCGGTGTGCGCTAGCGATGCCTTGCAGGTGAAGCAGCTATTTACAAATTGCATCTCAAAACCAATCTAATGAGTCACCTAAATACAGGACTCTACTGATGGAAACCCAGCTCCTAAGAGCGGGAAATAACTTTGTTTTGACCTCAAACTGCATTAGCTATAAACACACTTAGCAGCATGGACTTCACACAAACGTTCGAATAAATTGAGCTTAAACATAATGAAATATGGGCTGAGCTGATTACTTATTTTTGCTCAGCGGTGTAATAGGTCCCACTTTCCTATGTGAAATGAAATATGACTTAGTGTAAGTTGATTAGTAATAATTACAAGCCAGATATTCTTCCTTGTCCTGAACAGCAGGAGACCTGTAATATCAGTCACAGATTTCCTGCACTCTAATGATTCATACACAATAAATGCAAATTGTCTGTGTGGCCAGTACAGTTTCTCCAATTTGGATTTTTTTGGATTGCTTTCCAAATTTCAACAGTTTAAACCTGCAGGATATCTCCTGCATTAGAGTCCAGTAGACTAAGTCAAAGACATCAGGATAGAATTTATTTCTTTACATTTCAATTTAGTATTTTTTTTCCTTTCTTCCTTTTCCTCCCTCCAATCACCATTTTAACTGATCAACTTTTCCTTGATGTTCAGCTTTATTTCAAACATTAATTTATTCACCAGCTGAGAAAAAGACTGGGGAATTTATTACGACTCTGTTCACTAGAAAGGAAAAGAGAGATAAAGAAATCCAATGCGTTCAAGCACTGAGACAGGTTGGCCCAAACTTGTGCCATCTCTGCATTTGGTGGAAGCCACAGCTTCATTTGACAAGACCTGAAGCAATCTGATCTAACTTGAAATTAGCCCAGCTTTGAGCAAGACAGTTACATGATCAGGGCTCCACTTGGAGAACTGCCTTCCAGACGACAGCCCTTAAGCCGTACGCACCTTTCCTATTGCAGTGCCATTTTTCAGACTGATTTTCATTGAATAATTATTACAGGTGCTCTACACATTTTAAATAAAAACTAAAATTCTTGGATCTTAGATCTAGATAAGAAAGAAAAAATAGACTTAAGAGAAAAACATTTCAAGCTTTGCTAAAGAGTGCATTATTTCACATATCTAACGTTTTATTTTCTGAAGGCACCCCAGTAAGGTTGTAACATAAAGTAGAATACAAGGTGACTTCTTTCCTCTCTGGAAATCTGGATTCACCTCTGTCATGTAAAAGAAAATCTCTGAAACAGGCCTGAGAGCAGCCAATGACACAGCATTACCCATGCCTACACAATATTTCAAACAGTTCCACACTTCTATGGGAGAAGGAAATTGAACATTTTTTGTATACTATGCCGGTCAGCGCAACCAAAATCCAAGTGTTTCAATGATAAATGTCAGTTTTTCTACTGTCTTAAAGATGTAAGAATATTAACTGGAGTTGTGAATTCCTCATATTCTACCCTACTACTTCTGTTAAAATGGAGAAACAGGTACTCAAAGCTATACCTCTACAGTTAACCCATGCACAAAGATATACTCCAGCATGGGATTATTATTCTCTATCAGAGCTTCTTCATCCTTGGTTTCACACACTGCTTTGTCAAAAAGAACTCATGCACACGTTAAGAAAATCAAGCAAAGCTTCATTGGCTATTTCTGTGGTTAGTGGGAACCATTTTACAGCTAACACACATCAGTACTAACACTAGTCAAGTGAGATGACTTGAAGAGATTGAGGTTCATGTATCTCCATGACAGATATTCTCACCTCCATGAAAACCAAACCTCTCAGTTTCAGTATCTGAAAAGGGTAATTTGCAAGTATTTATTTCTGCATCTCACAGACTTAAACGTCGTGGGATGTAAACCCGCTTCTAGTTAACAGCTATGAGTAAGTGGGTAGTTAGTGTCTGGCTTAGTGGTATCTGAGAGCTCTACAGGCAGCTTCAACAGAGAATCATCTTACCCTTCCACAGAAATGGTCCGCTGCAAACTCACTGTGGGAGGACGCGTTGCAGTGCTGTGCTGGGAATGACTGTATGGCCAAGGAAGAATAAAGAAAAGCATTTGTTAAAGAAATACAGTTTTCTCTTATTCTTATTGTCTCTTGCAGTTTAGCTAATGCCAAAATAGAAATAACAATTGGATTATTTTACACTTCTAAAACATTTTGACTTCAATGATGCTCATCCATTCAAAAAAGGGTTTAACCTTACAATCTCTCTCTTAAAATCAGCTTTCATCCCTCATTAAGAGCAGACAATGAAGAGAATAATTTCTCTTATCTTTCTCATTCTTTTAAAATAATATATACATATACACAGCTCATTGACTTAAATAACTTAGATGCTAAATGTACTAACCATAAAACACAAAGCTAATTTCAGAGCAGAAGGTAAAACAGTAAATTATATTATCAACCTAAGTCTTAGTGATTCTCAGGCAGAATGACCAGTAAAGGAGCAACATGCACTACTTGCAATTGCACCACAATGTAAGCTCGAATTTTACAAATTTCAACATTCACTATTTCTACCAGATTTTAAATAGCTTGAGTTTTTTCCACATGAAATCACATAAAACTATGACAGAATATTTAGAAAAAACTCCATGATATTTTCCAAGTGAAAGAACAATCTTTTTGATGGAAAATCCTGAGGTCTAATGGCTTCTCTCACACATATTCTCATGGCTGAGGAACCTAGTTACTGTATTACACAACACAAATGACACCGTGTGCATCAACATCAGCATTGTACTATTGTATAATAGTATTGTACCTTTACTATTCATGCAAATAGAAATGGATAATAACACAGCACCAGTCAAAGGGAGTTCTGTGATAATAAATCGTGTTCCTTACCCAAGACAATGTGCTTAAAAAATAAAAATAAAAACCAGAAGCATCTTGGTGTATCTTCTGATTAAACAGCTGCATCACACAGTGAGGCCCAGTATTCATAATGCAAATGACACTTAGAAATAAATCTTTAAGTTAGTTTTATATCACTGGTTCTTCTAACTACACATTTTGCATTGTTTTCAAGGTGTGTATGGATACAAACTGAGCTGTTTGCTCAGAGGAAACAGACCTGATTTTCATGAAAAGCCAAGACATCTGACATCAGTGAGCAACACGTCTATTTTACATGACATTTTCTCCTGTAGCCTAGCCAATGCTGCCTGTCTGACAGAAGGGATAGGTTTGTTCTGTGCTCACAGACTTGTGTCACACCATGTCACGCCACAGGACAAACGAAAGACCTGTCCCCTGTTGTAACCATTGTGCTCTCGATTCATGTTAGTAACCTGCTGTACTCATCCTCCTTCTGAGTATTTCAGAAGGTTTGGGGGGAAATACATTCACCCTGTAAGAACTACAGAGGGTTTCTATGTTTTAGAGCAAGATGTAGGATGTACAGGAGTATTGGTGCAAACAGAATAGTTGAACTGGACAAACAAGATAATATTTGTGCTTGTTTAGGCTGGGGTAGAGTTAGTTTTCTTCAGAGAAGCTCATATGGGGCTGTGTTTTGGGTCTGTGATGAGCACAGCGTTGATAACAGAAGGATGTTTTCGTTCCTGCTGAGCAGTGCTCACACAGAGCCAAGGGCTTTTCTGCTCCTCACACCACCCCACCAGCTAGTTGGCTGGGGATGGAAGGGGACACAGTTGGGACAGCTGACCCCAACTGATCAAAGGGTGGGAGGGACATCAAATCACAGACTGGTCTGGGTTGGAAGGGACCCCAAGGATCAGCAAGTTCCACCCCCTGCCACAGGCAGGGCCACCAAACTCCAGGGCACACATAGATGAGGTTGCCCAAGGCCCCATCCAACCTGGCCTTGAACACCTCCAGGACTGGGGCATCCCCCACCTCTCTGGGCAGCCTGTTCCAGCCCCTCACCACTCTCTCCATAAAGAATGTCCCCATCATCTAATATACACCTTCCCTCCAGTTCCTGGGACATTCAGAGTGATGGTGTTTGTCTTCCCAAGTCATTGTTAGGTGTGATGGAGCCCTGCTTTCCTGGAGATGGCTGCACACCTGCCTGACCACGGGAAGTGGGGAATGAATTCCTGGTCTTGCTTTGCTCGTGTGCACAGCTTTCGCTTGACCTATTACACTGTCTTTATCTCAACCCACGAGTTTTCACACTTTCTTTCTTATGATCCTCTGCCCCACAGGAGAACTCGCATCACAAGATGCAAGAGTATGTCTGGTACAAGGAACAAGAACCCAGCAGAGAGGAGGGATGATAATGTATATCACAACCCTCTAAGTCGCACTGTGTGTCACGGTCTGTTCCTAAGAGAAGGATGGCAAAGCCCTGCCTGAGCTGTGCCGCTGGTGCCAAACCCACAACGGCTTTTACAGAGGCAGCTCTTACTCTTGCAGCAGATGCTACACATTCTGTGGGGGGAAATATCCATTAACAGGGTGTGGCAAGGCAGAAACTGCAGGTTTCATGCAGGAACTGGGTTTGTTTCATAAATGTTATGTAGCATTCCCTTTTTTCAATGGAATAACAGAATCACAGAATGTCAGGAGTTGGAAGGGACCTTGAATGATCATCTAGTCCAATCCCCCATTCATGAGCAGGATCACCTAAATTAAATCCCACAGGAACACATCCAGACTGGTCTTGAATGTCTCCAGAGAAGGAGACTCCACAACCTCTCTGGGCAGCCTGTCCCAGTGCTCCATCACCCTCACAGTGAGAAAGTTTTTCCTTATATTCAGATGGAACTTCCTATGTTCCAGCTTGGACCAATTGCCCCTTGTCCTATCACTGGCCAACACTGAGAAGAGCCTGGATCCATCCTCCTGACACTCACCCTTCATATATTTACCGACATTAATGAGGTCACCCCTCAGTCTCCTCTTCTCCAAGCTGAAGAGACCCAGCTCCCTCAGCCTGTCCTCAGAAGGAATATGTTCCACTCCCTTCACCATCTTGGTGTCCCTGCGCTGGACTCTTTCAAGGAGTTCTATGCCCTTCTGGAACTGAGGGCCCAGAACTGGACACAACATCCCAGGTGAGGTCTCACCAGAGCAGGTAGAGGGGCAGAAGGACCTCTCAAATGTTGTAATGGGAAAGGGAAGGTGAGGAATGACAGCTGATACTGTGCTCTGCCTTAAAACATTTAAGCCACTTCGCCCTGTTTCAAGATCTCCTCCCTACTAAAGCCATCTCATACTGTTACAACCAGAGCCACAGGGTCTGCTGATAACCACAACTAACCAAACAGGATCGAATTCTGAAAGTTTTGTTTCTTTTTCTCAAAAAGATTCCAGTGTTGCCATATTTTTACTATAAATACCTTATATAGCTCTCACCAGCTTCAAAATTAGTAAAATAATGAGAGCATTAAAGGCAGAACTTCCATCTGCTAAGTACTAAAACCAATTTATTTCCCATTTATCTACATAATTGGTAACTGATGGTCACAAAATCATATTGACTAGTAAGCACTTGGGATGTGACTGTGTTAGGATGTTGTGTATAAAAATGGGCTAAATTCACCAAAGTAATTTAAAAAATGGTGCATTTTTGCTCCTGCAAAGGAAGACTGGAAATGAGGGAAGGGACCAGTCTGATCACTGGAACAGACTTGCAGTCCCCACTGCAATGCTGCCTTTTACTGATGAATTAAGCTCCCTTTGAGGATCGATGCTTAACCTAGGCTGAATGTGAAGGTTATGGCTCTTTCTAAACATTTTATCTAATAGATGAATAAAGGCTAAGAATTTTGTCACTGTGCTATGCATAATTGCTTTTATAGAATTTGAAAAAAAACCCTCTGAGAATCTTTAAAAGATCTTAGCTTGACTTCACACACTCATCTTTGACATGGAATGAATCTCCTTTCTGATCACAGGCTTACCAAAGCCTAAAGCTCCAATTTACTGCAGTCTTGTGAATTTAATTTTGGATATCAGATTTCATATATGTTTTTTAAATTGCAATCTTGTTAAAATGCAAATTATTATTGTATAAGACATGTGATTCCTATTGAAAGGCTAGTGAAAACACTACTAATTAACTGTGTAAGGAACATAATTGTTGAGACACAAAATCAAAGCAAACAGCATTTCCAGAAGTGATTAGCAGCATCAGGTTGCTTGGTTTTGGGTTTTCAGATTAAACCACTTCCAAACCCCTGCTTTTCCAAAAGAAGATATCCCTCCCTTTCAGAAAACCAGATTTGTAACACCTCAGGGGAAGGGAAAGGTACCCAGAAAGCCCTAATGACCTTCCTCTGCCACTTGAGAGTTTTTGCTGTGCACCACATCTCCTTGAGAGTTCTTCTCACAGAGCATAGTCAGGGCTGGGGCAAGAAGCAGCAAATCACCTGTCCAGACAAGCTAGCAAAGAAGAATATTCATAGGAAAAAGCAGATTCTTGATGAAAAAAAAGCATTTCAATGATGTAGTGGGTTAAAAAAACATAAAGACTAGGATGGGGGTATTTTAGGATATTACTTTTTATTATATCAGATGCTCTGTGGAGTCTTTCAATGCCATAACAAGCATGAATTGAAGCAATGATTTCAATTCAGTATTCTCCTGAAACTACCAAACCACTCAAGCACTAGATGTCATCAGTGTCCCTCACTGGAAAGACAACTTTGTTATGCAGAGCTGTGCAGGGACCCTTTTACCTCACTCCTTCCGAGCGAAGGGCTCAGCTACTGGCGATATTACAAACCCTTTCTGCAACCCTAAGTACTTCAGGGACAGAGTTCAAATGAGTCCTCAGTTTTTCTCATTAAAATAATTCATAACAGGTGATATGAACAATAATTTTTTGTCTGTAACTACAAAAATCAAATCTGATACCCAAAACAACTCTAAGGTACTGTCATGAATACAATGTCAGATGACAGTGAAACCCACAGTTTAATCACCCCTCGGCACAAGTGGCTAAATAATGGTCTGGTATCATTCCTGACTTTTTAAAAAGATATAAGGCTCCTTGGTGGCTTCTGTCAGAATGATGGGACCAGAAGAAAGAAACCATTTCACAGAATCACAGAACCACAGAATATACTGAGTTGGAAGGGACCCATAAGGGTCATCCAGTCCAACTGCTGGCTCCACACAGGGCCGGACAAGTCAGAGCAGGGGACTGAGTGCATCATCCAGATGCTTCTTGACCTCAGACCAGCTGGGTGCTGGGACCACTTCCCTGGGGAGCCTGTTCCAGTGCCTGAGCACCCTCTCAGGAAAGAACCTCTTCCTGACATCCAACCTAAACCTCCTTTGTTGCAGGTTTATACCATTCTCTCTGTTTCTAGCCCTGGTCACCAAAGAGAGGAGATCAGCTCCTGCCCCTTCACTCCCCCTTGTCAGGAAGCCACAGACTGCAATGAGGTCTCCCCTCAGCCTCCTCTTCTCCAGGCTGAACAAACCCAGGAACTTCAGCCTCTCCTCGTAAGACTTCCCCTCCAGACCCTTCCCCATCCTCGATTCCCTCCTCTGGTCACTCTCCAATAGTTTTATGTCCCTCTTGTTCTGTGGTGCCCAAAACTGCACCCAGTGCTCAAGGTGAGGCTGCCCCAGCACAGCGCAGAGCAGGACAATCCCCTCCCTGGCCTGTGCTGGACGTATGTGTCATGTCATTTGTAGCACAAAAAGCAGCAGAATTTCTGATTTCCCGCCACCGACACTGTCTAAGATAAAAGCCTACACACTTACATCCTTACTGAGATATGTAGGTAAGGAACATATTACATTCACACATCTAAGTATTCACAGGTGATCTTCAGGCCTGTAAACGCTACCCCTTCTCTGCAGTGATACAGAATTGATGTCTCAGTAGCTGTAATCCTGTATGGTAATAATATCTCTACATACTACAGCCTCACGATATTTTTCCCCTGAAGGAATGAGCCTCACATCCTGTAAAATACCAGTTTGAACTTAATTTCATTTAATTTTAGATCATTGAGACAAGGACACTGATCTTGTAAGACAATTTATATGAGTGGATGAAAAAATGAAATTATAAATTATTAATGAGCCAGCAGCGTGCCCTGGTGGCCAAGAAGGACAATGGGATCCTGGGGTGCATTAAGAGGAGTGTAGCCATCAGGTTGAAGGAGGTGATCCCTTAAACCCATGAAAAAAAAGAGAGTTTGGATTATTTTCTTACTTTTTTGCCCCTTATTAATAATTTGTAATAATTAATAACCTGTCATCCACCAGGACCCCCAGGTCCTTCTCCACAGAGCTCCTCTCCAGTAGGTCATCCCCCATATAAACAAGTGTTAAAGCAACAAGAAGGTGAGCCACCAGTTTGTTTAGTTTTAATTCTGTTCTAGCCCAAGGATGTTCCAAAGGCGCTTCTGCTCTGTGGGTGATGCTCAAAATGGAGGCAGTATCATAAACCCTTCTTCATTGTAGGGACACATGAATCTTTTCCTCATAAATGATACTTTCACCTATATCTCAGTGAAACCCCTACCTGGGATGAAACAATCACATAAGGGAAGTATTTATTCTGTTTAAAACTTCCACAATGCAATTTGGCAACTGGAAATAAGGAGAAACCACCATAAAGGGATCAGGCAGCATGACACTCAAGCCAGAGTTCAGGCTGAAGCCTGCAATAAGCACTGAGGGTGGGAGAAAGAAGGTTCTTACAGTCCAAATTTTCCCCAGTCTCTTTTGGTTATATTAAAATGATACATATTTTCTTTATCCACAGAGTACTAGAATCATAGAATCATAGAATTTAAGGCTGGAAATGACCCCTAAGATCATCCGGTCCAACCATTAACCTACTGCCACCAAGTCTACCCTTAGACCATGTCCTCAAGCAC
>VXBZ01004704.1:219069-238503 GCA_013399135.1 Heliornis fulica | reverse complement strand
GGGCCTGTTCTCCAGACCCTTCACCATCCTCGTTGCCCTTCTCTGGACACGCTCCAGAACCTCAACGTCCTTCTTGAAGTGAGGGACCCAAAACTGAACACAGTACTTGAGGTGAGGCCTCACCAGTGCAGAATACAGGGGGATTATCACCTCCCTGGTCCTGCTGGCCACACCGTTCCTGATACAAGCCAGGATGACATTGGCCCTCTTGGCCACCTGGGCACACTGCTGGCTCATGTTTAGGCGGCTGTCAAGCAACACCCCCAGGTCCCTTTCCGCCAGGCTGCTCTCCAGCCACTCCTGCCCAAGCCTGTAACGTTGCCTGGGGTTGTTGCGACCAAAGTGCAGGACCCGGCATTTGGCCTTGTTGAACGTCATATTGTTGGCCCCAGCCCAACCATCCAGCCTGTAAAGTCATCATCTTTCCTCTCCCAACCCACCTCCTATCAACAAAGAATGGCTGTCCTCTATTTGCTATTTGTTTTCATAGATCTTTGTTTTGACAGGTCAAACCTGACAGCATAACGTCATTATTTGCTTCCTAAACCAACTGACCTTCATCTTCTTATAAAGAAGGAATGATGCAGCTAGTGGCACTGGCTGCATAGAGATGTCCCTGAACACTGCCTCTGGAGCAGCGTTCTCGAGGTCCCAACGCTGAAACTGCCACACAGAAGAAAAGGACAGAAACTGTATTTGTCTGCCAATACCTTCTGTGCAAAAAAAAAACCCCAACCCCAAAGACATAAATAAATAAAATCCAAAATGAACACATTAAAATACCTAGAACACCTGAGATATTGTTATTGACAATACCAAAAGAAAAGGTATTGATAAATACAGTACTGAGAAGGTTCCACTGGAGAACAGTGAGGGGAATGCTAACAGTGTCTCGATTCATGATGTATTCTCAGCAGATATTTTCTTATGTCAGGGATCAGAGGTAGCAGTGCAGTTGTTTACAAACCTTCTAAGCCTTTGCTTTGATGGATGGAGGAGTTTAAGAAGGCAACATACTTTAATTCCATTAATGTGGAGCTTTAATTCAGCTCAGTGAAGTGAAACCAGCTTTTCCTGATGCTGCCAATAGCTAAACTTCCAACTTAAATGAGTTTTTGCTCTCCTGTGGGGTTAATTAGAAGGCCAGAGAGTGCTTTTTTTTTATTAATTTTATCTCAACTACAAACACCTTGATAATATCCAGTACTGACAGTTACTGACCCATATTAGAAGTGTCAAACTAAGCAGTGTCTCCCATCAGAGGTAAACAGGAAGCCTCAGAGAATGGGACATTCAACCCCACTACTTTAAGATCACCCTTAGGCAACAAAGCCATGTGTGAGATGTAACACTTCTCATGCACAGGCACATGCAGTGAGGTTTTCTGGAGTGACTTGGCAACCATAACTCTGAGTGTTGGTTTTGGAGTGACTTAGCAACCTTAAAATGGCATCTGTACATATTCTACAAGAGTATAGCTGGGCTAAATACCTACCCAGTGGGACACAGAAACTAAACCTTTAGGCTGTCATTCTGCCTACATATATTCGAGAAAGGACCACATCTCTCTTTGGGTTCTCAGCAGTAAAATCACTTGCAGCCATCAAGTCAGTATGGTTGTTTTCCCCTTCCCCTTCCCTTCTTCCTTCCTTTTGAAGCCCTAGATTAGTATCCTATAGCAATAAGGAAAAATGCACAGTGAAACTGTGACTCAGAAGAATGCTTTGGCTGCTGGAAGCTAATTACCTGCCTTTGTTAGCAGTGTGCCTAAGTCAGCACCTATCTTCAAAGTGGTGAAACATCCACTGACTTCAAACCTGCCTCCTTATGGTTTAATAAGGGCATGAGGTAACTGTGACCTTTAAAATATGAAGAGTATGCTTATCTGAGAAGGAACTGATAGTTTGAAATGTTTGAGATGGTGTGAGGGGAACTGAACATTTGGAAAGGAGCTGAGTGGACAGGATCCACTACTGATGAAGTTTCACATGTATTCTGAGGGTCCCACATAGGGTAAAACCAGACTGACTCAGCGCTGTGAAGGACACAGCATCGAGCAAACTAGACATAGTGAGTGAAAGCCATAAGAAAAGGAACTGTGTCATGTCAATGGAGAGGTAAATGGAACAAATGTTTAGGACATGAGAGGAAACGAGACACCTGTTTGAATGACTCAGGAATGGCACCTTGCTCTTTTGGGAGGTTATTTTCATAGAATCATTAAGGTTGGAAAAGACCTCCAAGATCATCTAGTCCAACTGTCCTCTTACCACCCCTATTACTCACTAATCCATGTCCCTAAGCACCTTATCCAACCTCTCCTTAAACACCCCAAGGGACGGTGACTCCACCACCTCCTGGGACAACCCGTTCCAATGCCTGACCACTCTTTCTAAGAAGAAATTTCTCCTCATTCCTAACCTGAACCTCCCCTGGCAAAAGTTTCTTTCAGGTAGTTGTAGAGAGCAATAAGGTCCCCCTTGAGTGTCCTCTTCTCCAGACTAACCAGTCCCAGTTCCCCCAGCTGCTCCTCCTAAGACATGCTCCAGACCCTTAGGAGGAGCAGCTGAGGGAACTGGGACTGTTTACACTTTGTCCTTGATGTCACTGTTACATACCATTTCAGCTGTACTTTTTTATTTCTTCCTTAAATTCCTCCCCTTCATCCAACCTACTTCTAATTCCTTTTCTTCCTTGTTCTACTCCTCATAGTTTGGATAGACGTGGGTTTTTGGAAGAGGGACACCTAAATCTCTGCTGCATTTCAAGACATTCTGCTGCTGTTAAAAAAATAAATCTCAAATTTTCCTACTAGACTCTTAGGGTTTTTATGTTAATGTTTTAATTAATTATTTAATACCCAGATTAATAGTACTAATATTAATATGGTTGGGTTTTACACCCCTGTAATGAACATGAGAAATGATAAAGCTCCACCTGGGAGTTGAAATACTCCCTGATGAGGTTATTTTGACAATTACACCAGCTGAGCACTGTGGTTTACATGTCAAAATATTTGCAACAAGTGAAAAACATACATGATATGATAAAAAATGGGAAAGGTAGAGAAGAGAAAATCTCACCTTCTCAGTTGATCAAGCAGTATCAGATGGAAATGACCCATGAACATAACAACAGGGTTTGACTCTAGTTTCAGTTGTGGAAGAGGATGCAGTGCTACTTTCATAAATTTAAATAAGGAGTGTTTGTTTGGGAAAGGCAGAAAACTTCCAGACAGGCTGCATGGCCTCCCAGTTACCTTCACCTCGTGGTGCCCTGGTACCAGTGCCTAACACAGCTCTGGGTTTTCAATTCCTTGGGGAAAAGGCATCTGTCACCCTCCTCCCTGCTCTTTGACATGATGCTTCTGGGATTGAACATCACTAAGGTGTTTTTTTTGCTGTGCTGCTAGACTGGAATGCCACACCTCATTTATTGCTTGGTATCACTCCTAATGTTCTTCTGGCATTAGTGCTTTGCAAGCATCACCATTTCAATGAATTGCACAGGTGTAAGAGACAGGGAGAGGGCTTGATCCCTATGTGACAAACAACAAACATTCTCACTGGGTAGAAGGAAATCAGTTTCACCAAAGGAAAACACATGCTATAGTATAGAAAAATGTCATGGACAGGTCTTCTGTGATGTAATAGATACAATTTAGAAAAAAAACGAAACTTCTATTAAGGATGTCTGGGGACACTAAATGATCAAATTACACTGAAAGAATGTAAAGGCAGAGTGCCAAGGTCTGTGGTATTACAGGGCTAGGAGGTGTCATCCAGCTTCTCACACATTTTACATCTACTATTATTTATCACCTTTGATTTCCAATGTCAGCATTTTCCCTGCTAAGGATGGAAAGGGGTAACATGCACATTCATACATGTACACATTCCTTGGGTATTGATGCAAGTGATAAGGGCAGGGAACATTTCAAGCAGACAGAGATTCCCTAACTTTCAGCCACTCTGCTGGTTCACTCTCCTTCCCACTGCAGACCTGGTGTAACTGCATTTGCTCCCAGCACCAAGAGGTGCAGACAGTGGCCCAGGGCCACCACAGGTGAGCCTCTGCTGCAGGGCACTCCTCGAGCTGGGTGTACACAGCACAATTCCCATCAGCAGCTGGTCTGCAGCAGCTTCAAAACAAAGCACCGTCCCCATAACACCAGTGTCAATGTATTTCTAGATCTGGGCATTGCTTCCCCAATGTGACACCTATTGCACACATATTATTAGGTTATTATTAGGTTTCTGTGTGAGGAACGACACAGGTATCTGTACCAAAATCCCTTTCCAGCTTAAGCAAATGCCAAAAGACATCACCAAGGGCTTGAAAAATGGGTCTGCTTTTAATAACCTTTAGATTGCAAAACTTAGATGAATATCAAAGTGTATCTCAGAATTTCAGGAAAACTCCTATCACCACAATAAGCAGAATCATGTAAAATGTGCAATCCAAAAATACTGAACATCATACATGCATTTAGCAGCTGCATTGCTGGAAAAAAAAAACCAAAACAACAAACCAAAGCACAATCACAGGGAGTAGGGAAGTTTTGTAGTAAGAAAATTGTTCCTACTGTCTAAGGAAAAAGCTCCTCTAATTTATAGTCTGTGAATATAGCATGAGTTCTTAGATACTGTAAACTAGGAAACTGTTCATCATGATGCTAACAGCCAGTAAGACCCTGAATTCCAGAAAGTGTCAAGACCAAATTTTTTTAGATGAATTGGTTTGTTTTTGTCAATAGAAATGGGTGAACCAGACTAGAATTGTCAAAATTCAATTCTATAGGAGTATTGTACTCAACAGGATAAGAAAACAAATGTTTAGACAGATACATGATAAATCTGGAGAGACCTCACACTTCCATGTACTTTTCCACCACTGTCTGTAGAGGTTCAGTTCAAGTTACGAAAACCACTTATAAAGCTGATGAGATTTAGGTCTTTTAATTCCCATCAGGAATTAAGAGACCTAAGTCCATCCAGGATCCCAAAAAGGAGTAATTACTGGATTTTTAACACAGAATTCTATCAGAGCAACCTTGTCATTAACTAAATGGACAAAGATTATGTCTTAATGGTTACACCCATGTAGCAACAGTGCATTTGGTGTCTAGGACAGCTTTCCTTTGCTTTCCTTTCTCTTCTCAAGGGAGGGTTGGCTTTCTTTGCAGTGGAGATGGCACTTGAAAAATAATTCACAGGACTTTTATAATGCATCTGCTTCTTTTTTTAGATTAGGGAAATCACAGATAAATAAGACTAGTGACAGAGCTCAAATAAATGCAACTCATTAAATTAATTTAAGTTTCTATACATCTCCATCCAAAGAAAACAAGCACATAAAGTTCTTTTCATGGCAAAACCACTGCACTGAATTTTACTCATTCAAGAGAAAGCATATGGGTAATAAATACTTAAAGTGATTTAAAACATCATTGAAAGACTGCCTGATACCAAACCTTATCATTGCACTAACAAACATTTCAATATCCCACAAGATTCTGTATCATTTTATTTCCACAATAAAACCATTCCTACAGAAATTTAACTTTTAATATTGTTTCTGCATAAGACCAAGTTAATTTCCTCTGCACTTATTAAGTCTCATGAGTGCACTGCAATGAATCACACTGTCAAGGTAAAAGAGCCACAGAAGGAGTGTATTCAGCTTCCACACAAGCAGTCCATTAAAACAAAAAGAATCATCACAACAGAAAAAACATTAAAGTACAATGATGATCTAAAATCCATCAGGACAGCCCACTTGCTATTGCAATTACTCCTGATACAGTGTTTACTGCACCTGTGTGATACTTTCTGATAATGTTATCCCTCCTAGTTGGATATACATTATCTATATGCAAGCTGGGAACGTGGGTAGAGGATCTGCCTTTTTTTAAGGGAGGAGAAGTGAGAATGCAATCCTACATGAGCTGCTGTTTAGTCTCACTTTCTCCATCATTTAAGTCAGCCCAGCATGCATGTGCAGCTATACCAAACACACAGCCAAAAACCCTGGAGAAACACACACAGAGAAAAGCAAAGGGAGAAATAACGCGGTGCACGCAAAGGACATCCCAACAGAACACAGACAGGGAGCAGTGAGTGGTAACTCCAGAATGCAGAGGTATAAAGAATGTGTTGTCAAAATGAAAGATGAATAGGGATGAAATTCAGAGGTTTAAGATCTTCTGTTTCTATTCTAATCTGTATGAATCATGACTCTTGGATCTTAACTTGATAGAAGTTGGAGCTACTCAGCATTTCGTGGGAAACATTTGAGCTATGAGGTCTAAGTATGAAGTATACACTAGAGCTAGCTAAAAAACTACCTTTTTTAATCTAACACATTTTCTCATTCTGGGGTTACTCACAGCAGAAGTGTCAGACACAAGCATCTCCCATAGGAGATCACTGTAATGCTGTCCACGCACATTAATAATTAATTCTACCTGTCTTTGGTTTAGATGAATGATGGGGTAGTTAAATTATTTCTATGTGCCATTATGTCAGTTCTTATATCTTTAAATCAACATATAACCCACCATTTATTGAAAGATGCTTGTTAAATTTGATCTTTTAAGAGAAATTTAGCCGCTCAGAAAATAACTGTGAAAGAAATTCATGAAGAATTTTACTCCAAGCCTGTGACAGTCATTGAGTTGTTTACTTGGAAACCTAATAAATAAATTCAGTAAAATATTGTAAACCAGTTTTAAAAGATTTACAAAATTAGCAAGCAGGTGTATGTGACTGAAATGATAAACAGTCAATTTTGGGAACTGATTTAATATGATTAAGAAGTTTATAACATAAATGTTGGACGACAGCCTGAGTTTCCTTCACTAAACTTTTCAAATATTTCTTCTATGTCAGAGGTCATTTCTTATTACATCAGTCTGCCAGTAAACCCAAGGTTCTTGGGTTATCCCACGTTTCCTTCAGTGTGAAGGGTGACGCTGCTGCTTGCACTTTGAGCTTCTACTTATTAGATAAAGAGCTTAATCTAGAACTGAATCTCTCTTTGCTGCTTCACACCAATCACTTCTCTCTGCAAGTAACTTTGGTTCCAAATTGCTTTGGCCAGAATGAATCACACTGGATAAAGAGAGAGAAAAAGCACTGCTCTTTAAGAGGAAACATAAATAACATCAGTAAAATCACTAAAAATGGTCATAGCTGGATTTATACCAGCAGCTAATTCAATCTTAACTGGGGTTAAAATCAGAATTCCATTGTCTCTTAGCACTGTAAAGAAGAAATAGCAATTCAAGGAAGCCATTTCTGTGGGTGGGCATCTTGTACCCATATTTACACTCTGCATGTGGAGTGAGCTTGCGCTGGATCTTTTTGCTTCAGTTCATGAGTCACGTTTGAGGACAAGGCAGTTCTGCTGAAAACCCATGAATATCTTGCAATCTGTGAAACGCTTTGCATATGAATTATGGATTACTGAGATGATACCAAACAAAGATGGAGGATAAGCCCATGCATTGGACGGTCATCCACATTTTTAAATCTTGCATTTGCAAGATTGGCAGGAAATTCCATGGCAACAGGCTCTTGTGTTTATAATTCCTTTGATATGCTATTTTATTCGAAGTTTTGTCCCTCTTCCAACTTTTCAGACTTGTCTATTATTATAGAAAGTATCTGTTTAAATAACTCTACTTTTAACCAGTGGAATTCTCCAAATACAGTTGGGTAAACCTGCATCAAGAAACTCAAAGAAGATTCATTCACTCATCAGTTACTTGTGGATATAAAATGCTCCTTTTTGTACCCAAGTTAAGTGGATCAGTTTGACTGCTGTTTTTTTTTTCTCCTGGCACAAAGATAGGCCTGGAGACATTCTTCACCTTTGAGGTTTCTAAGTTCATATAAATTTGTATCTTATTATTAAACCTACAATAATCACTGTTGCTGAAGGATCCTTCGATACACCAACCAGACATTGCTACATCTCAGTCCCAAACACCTACTCTTCCCTTCCAATACAAACGCAGAACATATAAATCAGGGCTGGAAAAGACCACTGATTTCTTTTTAGGCATTTCACAGATGGCAATCCAAGCCCATTAAGTATTCCTGGAGTGAGTGTCACACTATGCACAGCTCTGATTGAAACCAGAGGTAAAACAGCCAGAATTTTACAGAAGAAAATAGAACATAATTTCTTCTCACATCACAACTCATCATGTTCTCTACCTAAGAGACAGGTGTAAGGTAATGCTAATACCCTTTTAAAAAATGTTATCAGAACCTATTTTAATTCACTTTGCTTTTTAAAATATGAAGTCCCTTTACAATACTACCAAATTCCTGCATATTGCTTAATCAGTCTGCGAATCAACATTCCTAAATCAAATGGGTGCTTCTATTTTTTTCCAGCTATTTATTTTACAAGTCACCTGTAGCTATCACAAATCTGGCCTGTATTAAGAACAGTCCAGTGAGTAGGACTAGAGGAGTCATTGTCCCCCTGCACTCCGCCCTGGTGAGGCCCCACTTGGAGTCCTGTGTTCAGGTTTGGGCCTCTCGCTACAGAAAAGACATTGAGGTGCTGAGTGTGTCCAGAGAAGGGCGACAAGGCTGATGAGGGGACTGGATAATAAAAGTGATGAGCAGCTGAGGGAACTGGGGTTGCTTAGCCTGGAGAAGAGGAGATTGAGGAGAGACCTTATCGCTCTCTACAACTACCTGAAAGGAGGTTGTGAGAGCTGGGGGCTGACTTTTTCTCCTGAGTGACAAGCAATAGGACAAGAGGAAATGGCATCAAGTTATGGAAGGGGAGATTTAGGTTGGATATTAGGTAAAACACAGACAGGGTTGTTAGACATTGGAACAGGCTGTCTGGGGAAGTGGTGGAGTCTCCATCCCTGGAGGTATTTAAAATACAGTTAGATGTGGTGCTGAGAGACATGGTTTAGTAGTGGATGGAAGGTTAGAGCGATAGTTGGACTTGATGATCTAAAGGCTCCCTTCCAAACAAGACAATTCTATGAGTCAAAAAAGATGCATAAATTGATTTAAATTCATATGTATGCTACTAACATTTGAATTGGCCCAACTCATTCTTGAATTGTGTGGTTTGTTGCTCATTTTGGTAAGTTAGTCTGAAACTTCCCAGCCTCACTGTAGATTTCCTAAAGGACCTTAGTAAACCCTTCCTATTTGCCAGCTCCCTGTCTCCAAAAAAAACAAAGATGAATGAGATGTCTATACTGTTACTATGATGGGAGCAGTCTAAATAGGTAGACAAGACTAAAGTGAATGTCTGCTATTCACCACTTCTGTGGGCAATCTGAAGAAAACGTGTCATTTCCTAAGTTGCATCAATGTTGTGTTTCTGTTAGCTGACACTAATTAAGCTGATTTTTTCATTGTAAAGTGTTAATGCAAGAATAGCAGAATTGAGGCTTAGAATTAGATGAACTTTAAGGTTCCTTTCCATCCAAACTGTTTTGTGAGTCTACGTGAAAGGCTGTCAAGGACCAAATTATGTATATATGACGTGAAGTATACAGCATGTTTTGTCATTTTGAAGAGCTAATTTACATTAAGTTTGATAAAAATCCTCTCTCTTACCATAGTGGTGATTACTAAGAACTACAATTTGACATGGAAGCATTGTGCTTTATGGTTTACACTAAACTAAGATTTGCTTCAGTTAACAGCAAAGGGATTGACTATTCCAACCATTTACAAATTTATTTTCCATGTGATCCAATCCTCTACAAAGTATACCCAGTCGTACACTCAAACAGACTGTGACTTTCTGAGAAACAATTTTTGGGATGCTAGAAAGGATGATGTCACATGAATTAGCCTTGACATGACAGTATGAACCTGCTTACAGTATTATGTTACCACACTTATCCTTGGGTTATCCAAGCTACAACAGAGTCGATGTAATTGCCCTTCTGAAATCACTGAGATATGATTTTGGTTTTGTTACTATACTGATCTTCCTCTGCAGACACCTGCTGCCTGATCCCACTTTTGTCAACACAGAAAACTCTACCTTTCTTGTCATCAATTCATAACACTGTGGTTTTGTACAAGATTGTCTCAGAAAAAAAAAATAGGAGTGGCAAAGAAAAGAGACTGAACATGATTCCAGTCTTCTGATCAGTGCCAGTACAGTTTGGATCTTGAATTTCTGGTCGCAGAGTGCAACTTTGCAGTAGCCAGTGCTGTAACTCATGGCATACCACCATGCATGCTAATTGCTGAGTGATGACTACAAGAGGTATGTGGAAAATCAGGCAAAATCCATTAGGAAAAATAAAATTTCCATCAGGAATAAATTTCCCTCTTTACATACCTCCCCTTCAAATTTCTGTGTGCATACCAACCAGGAGAAGTTCCATCCTTTTGAGCCTCAAGACCATAGAATCATAGAATGATTAAAGTTAGAAGCGACTCCCAGAGGTCATCTAGTCCAATCCCCATGCAAGAAGCAGGGACACCCCCAACTAGATCACGTTGCTCAGAGCCTCATCCAACCTGGCCTTGAACTTCTCCAGGGATGGGGCATCCACCACCTCTCTGGGCAACCTGTTCCAGTGCTCCACCACTCCTACAGTAAAGAACTTTTTTCTAATATCCAATCTAAATCTCCCTCCCTCTATTTTTAAACCATTACCCCTTGTCCTGTCACAACAGGCCCTACTGAACAGCCTCTTCCCATCATTCTTGTAGGCCCCCTTGAGGTACTGGCAGACCGCTAGAAGGTCTCCCCGGAGCCTCCTCTTCTCCAGGCTGACCAGCCCCAACTCTCTCAGCCTGTCCTCATAGGAAAGGTGCTCCAGCCCCTTTATCATCTTTGTGGCCTCCTCTGGACCCTCTCCAACTGCTCCATGTCCTTCTCATGTTGGGGGTTCCAGCACTGGACACAGTACTCCAGGTGAGGTCTCACGAGGGCAGAGTTGAGGGAGAGAATCCCCTCCCCCAACCTGCTGGCCACGCTCCTCTTGATGCAGCCCAGGATGCGGTTGGCTGCTGGGCCGCAAGAGCACATTGTCGGCTCCTGTTGAGCCTCTCATCCACCAGCATTCCTAGTCCTTCTCCTCAGGGCTGCTCTGGAGCCACTCTCCGCCCAGTCTGTAGTTGTGCCTGGGCTGGACAGCACCTGTGATTTCGACACTCATTAATTCACTGCCTACTTTAGAAGTCTTCACAACCCAAGCCTTTTCATACACTTTCACAGAAGTAGTATAACATACAAAATGGTTGTAAAAGCTTGATATGAAAAATTAATAACCTTCACTCACACTGCTGCATCTGAAATGTTAAAAGCAAATTGTCTTCTCCAAGGCACAATGACAGTATCAGGTGAGTTTGCACCTAACCAAACCTGTATGACTCCTGCTTCCGACCAAGCCTGTACAGCCATGCTCTTGCCATAGATACTACCTAAGTCCTCCTACTTGCAACTCTTAGCCATTGTACCCCGAATACTCTAAGAGTAGGCTAATTATGCAATCTTCCCCAGATTAGCAGCTGAAGATATTGCTGACCTGTTGGAGCACATTCAGAGAAGGCCACAAAAGTGATCAAAGTCCTGGAGCAGCACTCCTATGAAGACAGGCTGAGAGAGTTGGGCTTGTTCAGCCTGGAGAAGAGAAGGCTCATGGAAGACCTTATAGCAGCCTTCCAGTACCTGAAAGGTGTCTGGAAGAAAACTGGGGTATAACTGATCACAGGGGCATGTAGCCATAGGATGTGGTTATTAACTAGAAAAGGGGAGATTTAGGGTGCATATTGGGAAAAAATTCTTCACTCTCAGGGTGTTAGATCAGTGGAACAGGTTGCCCAGAGGGGTGGTGGAGGCCCCATCCCTGGAGATATTCAAGGTCAGGCTTGATGGGGCTCTGAGCAACCTGATGTAGTGATGATGTCGCTGCTTCCTGCAGAGGGAGTGGACTAGATGGCCTTTGAAGGTCCCATCACATCTAATATGATTCTATGATTTGGACCAAGTAAACTATTAATCAAAGTGAGAATTTCTTTGAAGCAGGTTAAACTGCTTCATCAGCTAATCTCACTTGTCCAGAAAGAGCTCAGGAGCACCTGAATGGTCTTGCCTTGGGTGTTCAGGTACATCCTACTCCCAGCAAGTGACATTTGGTTTCCTACTGTGTACACCCACTATGTGAACCTCAGTGCATTTCACCTGTGCATGACAAAAGGTTATTCAAATTCCTTAATACTCGAAGTCAGTTTTTTTTAGGAAAGCTTGTCTTAATGATGCTATTTATTCAGAATGCAGAATTTTTTTTTTAGAAATCAATGTAATCAAAAGCAATTTGTGATGGGCAAGACCATACACACCAGCATACACTTACTCTTAGATTGTAGTTATATTCTTTTCCCTGCTCCCCACTTCATCAGTGTAGTGATTTCAAAAGCATAAAAGCAGGAACTATTATGATCCTCAAAAGATACTGTAAGTAACTCCAATTAACTGTGGAATGACTCATTTTGTGCACAGAGTATGGAAATATTCTGGAAAAAGAAACTGTCTACGCATCTCCCTGGGGACTGCAATGTTTCTGTTCCACTATTTCCATAACAATATGAAAATTTTAAGTTTGAAAGTCAAACTTAATCTTCCTCCCCTTTCCTTTGTCAGCTAGAAAAAAAGTATTTTAAAATCTTGTAGCTTTCATTGACTTTTTTTTAATGCAGTAATAGTAGTGGTTTATGCACTATAAACATTATTAAAAAAAATAAAAATCAGATAAGCTAGCTGCTTCTACTGATATTCTTTAAAAATTAAATAAAAACCTTTGAAGGAATAAATTGTTTAAGATCCCAAAGCACTAACAATTTCTACATGCAAATTTACAATGCCAACAGCTAAATTTAGGTTCGAGTCCAAAAGGTCATTTGTATAACTAGACTTTCACAAAATTCTGGGATGTTTTGTGCTTGTAACCCTTTCTGCACAACTAATGTGTGCTTTTGCCTTTCCTTTCTTAGCAAAACCAAACCCACTTTTCCCAGGGACATCATATCGATACAGCAGCTTACAATGACTCAGTCTTCCAATGTACTCCTATGTCAATTTGGCTTACAACATTCATAGCTATATTATAATTTAAATTGATAAGCAAAAAAGTTCAGTGGTCTTCTCCACACCAAACTGAAATCAGTGTAAAATAAGGATGGCATTTATTCAAAGCCCAGATGGCATTTAAAAACATCTCACTAGCTGTAACACATGTACTATTATGTGTTATGCAGTAAAGAGGAGTTTAGTTTCCCCCAATTTTCCCCATTTGCATAAACCCCTTTGTAGTATTTGTATTCTGAGACTGTCAGGGAACAATGTCAGGAACAATCCTAAAGTTCTTCTTAGTGCAAGTAAAATTTAGATAGGCACCTTAAATTTTTGAAGGTTATGGTTGTCATTACTTATATCACACTCACAGCTCTGCAAACAGATGGTTCCACTTTTATAGCAAATACTTTCAAAGAGCAACAAATGCCTTTTTGAAATAGGAAATATGAGGAGAGCTGATCAATAAATATTTCTCTAGTAATATGGGAAATGTATAACCATTTGGTTGCATTTTCCTAGTGATGGTTATAGATCCCTTTAACAACAAAGGAACGGCCGAAGAATCTGTTCCCACTGCTCTAGCCTTTGGCTACTGAAATCTTTTTTCCTGTGCCATGAGAAATAATTATTATTCTTATAGACCCATAAAGGTAGGGTTATGTTCTCACTGTAGGAAAATAAATCTGAAATTAAAAACAAAAATATGTAGAAATTTTAAAGTAGACCCAAGAGATGGATGACATCACATCAGGAGGGTTTTTTTGATCTTAGTATTTCTGTGTTTGACTACTCCATTAAGTAGTATTTTATACTTGTTGGACAGAAGTAGTAAAGGCTGTGGAACTGGCTATTACAAGAGATGAGGGTCTGGTTTAAACAACTTTGCCACTTTTGGGACATATTCCCCAACAGTGTCTTCAAATGGGCTTGAGGATCTCTGGCCTAGCACAGACTCAGAAAAATTGCCACCTCCCGATTTCTGATTCACAAGCATATTGTTAGAATGGTTTGGGTTGGAAAGGGCCTTGAAAGGTCATCTAGTCCAACACCCCTGAAATGAGCAGGGACATCTTCAACTAGATCAGGCTGCCCCAAACCCTAATCCATCTGACTTTGATCTTTCCAGATGGGGCAGCTACCACCTCTCTGGGCAACCTGTTCAAGTGTCTCACCACCTTCATCATAAAGAAAATTCTTCTATCTAGTCTGAATCTACTCTCTTTTAGGATAAAATCACCACACCTTGTCCTATCGCTAAGGCCCTACTCAAACATCTGTCCCCATGTTTCTTACAAGACCACTTCAGGTACTAGAAGATCCCCAGAGCCTTCTCTTCTCCAGACTGAACAAGCCCAACTCTCTCAGCCTGTCTTCATAGGAGAGGTGCTCCAGCACTCTGAGCATCTTTGTGTCCTCCTCTGGACTCATTCCAACAGCTCAAGTCCCTCTTGTAAGGGAGACCCCAGAGCTGGATGCAGTACTGCAGGTGGGGTCTCACCAGAGCAGAGCAGAGGGGCAGAATCCTCTCCCTGGTCACGCTGCTTTAGATGCACCCTGACACTGCTGACTTTGTGGGCTGCAAGCGCACACTGCCGGCTCCCATCCAGCTTTTCATCCATCAGTACCCCTCAAGTCCTTCTCTGCAGGGCTGCTCTCATTTTCAGATGTGTACTCTTCAAAGTCAAACCTTACTTGACTTGGCCCCTCAAGTAGAAAGGGACATAGGCAGACATAGTCTGCAAGTATCAACATATTTGGCTTATGTCAACAGTAATAAATGGTGCTAATTAGATGCAAAACAATCAGGGGGCCTGAGTCAGCACTACATTACTCCAGTGGGATAACTGCAGTGTAAAACAAGACTAGCTACAGGGCTGAAGGAAGGTTCATTATTACTGCTATTATTCTCTTGCATTTCCATGACAAATTGCATGGCTATTATTAGAGGTCCCACCTGCTTTCCACAATGCACCTATCACTCCACTTGGTACTAATGATCACTCTTTTTTATGCAGTGTAGAAATTCATGCATATCTGCACCTGTTGGAAATACCTTTCAGCTCCCAGGGCTGCTGGTGGTGGTGCCTGTTATTTCACAACTGGACAAAGCAGAAAGTCCTAATTTGCCATGGTTGTACAAGCTGTCAGTGGTGCAGGCAAATGTCTCCGTTCCCAGTTCCTTCTGTAACCAGCAAGCTTTTTTCTCTTTTTTGTGTGGCCAGAACCCTGGAAACTGTTTGTGCCCCATCAGGTAGGTTTCCTTCATTCACAGGGTAGCTTTATTTACCCTGCCTCCATGGTAACTTTGCATTTCTAGGTTCAAAAAACTCTCTCTTGGGGTAAAAAGAGTAATTTTCTCGCCAGGTTAAATCCACTCTTAGTTTTTCTGATGAGCTGAAAGTCTAGCAATTACTGTGACAGATGGAGTGATGATTTTTATGATGTGGAAACTTATCCACAGGAATAAAACTGCAATCTCCAAACCCATTTCTCATACCCGCCTTTAGACAGTTGTCAGGTAATAACTGTCATTAACTTGCGTCACTGTGGACAAGATTTGAATTACTCAATGCCTCCATTAGCTTGTTACAGCAGCACTCCTATGTACAATGACACTTACTGTCAATTTCGTTGTCATTTAGTCTGAATACACTTGAACCAGATATGGAACCAATATTCAAAATTGGGTTTAAATGTCTCCCAACACCCCGAAGCATTTGGACATTGCGTCTGGATTTTTATTGCTTTATACTTTTGGGTTTTCCAAGACCTGAACAAGATGTTTGAGAGAGTGCTTAAATATACTGAAAATAAATGATAACATGACTCACAATCATAGAATTGTCTTGGCTGTAAGGACCCTTCAGATCAGCAAGTCCAGCCATCACCCTAACCTGCCATCCACCATTAAACCATGTCCCTCAGCACCACATCTAACTGGCTTTTAAATACCTCCAGAGATGGAGACTCCACCACTTCCCTGGGCAGCCCATTCCAGTGCCTGACAACCTTCCTCTCTGGGAAGAAGTTTTTCCTAATATCCAATCTAAACCTCCTCTGGTGTAACTCGATGACATTTCAAACACAGTTACAGTGTGAACTTAGTTATGAACTGACTGGATTTTCCTGAGGTGATCTAAGCATCACTCCTTATGCAGGAAACAGTTGAAAGGGGCCTGATACCTTTCAAGTCTCCTGGTTCCAGTCTTCACCATTAACCCAAAAAAGACATAGGAACTGGCATTCAATACTTCAGTCACGTTTCTTGTGTCTTAGAAACTGAATTTTAGAGCTTGCTCATAGGTGTGGAGAGGAAAGAGAGATCTTCCCTTTGTTCCCAAATCTATATCTGTAGCTCAGTTTGCAATCAAAACAGCAGGGAAATTTTAATAATAGTGATTTACAGATGTTTTCTTACTGAGAACTGTTTTATTTAATTCTCTAAAGATATAGTAAAGCTTCTTAAAAAAACTGAATTAATATTTCTGTCCATTTTATGAGCTAAGAATATACAGTTTAATTTCCATGGGTGCAGCATAGGAACAAAGAGGATCTGTAGCACAACAAAGCACAGTGTCTTGAATAACAAACCATATATTCTGAAATATGAAACATTTCCCAAACAATGGAACAGAAACAAACACTTTAATTTTTCCCTTTTAAAATTACTCTTCCATTCTATTTAATAATATTAGTTGCCCTTTTCAATATAACTGAGCAAGATTATTTGACTGATAGGTAAAGCAAAGCAAATAGAACTAAGTGATTCATTCAACTAAAGAGAATGAATCAGCAGCAGAACTGGAAATAAAGCCCAGCAGCTCTACCCTGAAGCATCCCATCTTCACCTGAAAGGCTCCTGCAACTTTACACAATTAAGCACTTGAACTGTAGAGGTGTTACACCTTTACAGGTTAAGATTCTCCTGAAATCGTGTCTCTGAGTTTTTAAAAGGTGCATCTTCCTAATAATTTTTTTTAATGGTGTCCAATATAGAAAACCCATTGGTAAAAAAATACATGTAAGAGAGTCTACAGGAACGTTGTGCCCATTAGGGTCAGATACTCATCCATGCAAAATAACATGAAAGCTGAGGCTGAAAGGCAGCATCATCTTTCTTTCATTAACTCCAACAGTTATATGACTGGATCATTTACTTCAAGAGAACGCTTGTGTCAAGATTAAAAAGAAATTATAGGAAACTGTTCCAGTTAAGACTTTTTAATTTGTTAATTGAAAGTGATATGGAAAATCCACAATAAATTAAAAAAAAATCCTAAATAATGTAAATGTCTCAGGAGTCTGATTCACAAGGAGGGACAATCTCCATTGAGACACTGCATTTGAGCTGTGGACACTTAATCAGTGCAGTTTATGCTGATTTTGTTTGGCCTTCTAACTATAGAATAATGCAGTTCTGGAGCTGCTTTTGGAAGCAGCACAGTCCAGTCAAGCAGAATGGGTATATCATTATATGCATCTAGGATGCATCTTGCCAACCACTGCAATTTCTGCTGCTGTGTATGAGTCAAGGTCTGCAAGCTGATTTTTAGAAAGGTCTAGGTGCAAAAGTTAAAGTACTTGAATTTCTAAAGATGCTCTTTAGGGAGTGAAGGCCATAGCACTTACATACCTAATTCTCAATGAAATCACCAATAACAAGATGCTTCAATTCCAATCAGTACCAAGCTAGCCTCTGTGATGACCAGTTTCACCTCTGAAATTGCTTAGAGGTTGCTATATGCTCTCAGCCTTTGACTGCCTGAGGTTTTTGTAGAGATATGCCTTAAAGTCACTTCTTGAAACACAGTGTCACTGTGCTCATTTTTAAAAATGCCACCTCATGGTCTCAGGGAGTTACATTTATCAAGAAGTATTTTAAACAGGCATATTCTATTTCACAAAGATGTTTTTTCTTTGTGACTACAGGAGTATTTTGTTGCCACTGAGACTAAATAAGTTAAAGTTAACTAAGTTAACTAAGTTCAGTTAATTGCTATTTTTTGTTGCTCTCTACAGCTACCTGAAAGGAGGGTGTAGTGAGGTTGGGGTTGGCCTCTTCTCCCCAGTGACTGCAAGTAAGATGGGAGGGAATGGTCTCATGTTGTGATGGGAAATTGAGATTGGATATTGGGAATATTTTCTTCAATGGGAGAGTAGAAGCATTGGAACAGGCTGCCCAGTGCGATGGTAGAGTCACCATTCCTGTGGGTGTTCAAAAAATGGGTAGAAGTGGTGCTTCAGGAGATGGTTTAGAGGTTACGGTGGTGTAGGGCTGACAGTTGGACTTGTGATCTTGAAGGTCTTTTCCAACCTTGAAGACTCTATGACTATGATTTTGCTGTTCAAAAACCTACAGAAAGAACTGTGTACTTATTCTCTTGCACTGTCTTTAAGCAGTGCTGTTTTGCAGGGCTAGATTACAGCTTCTGTCTGTGGTTGGATTCTGTAATACACAGATCAAACCAGAAGTTGATTCCAAAGTGTCAGAAGAGGAAAAGGCACAAATCTACTCCAATTCTTATTGAAAATATTTAAGCATTTAAACCTGTTTGCCCAAAGCAGACTAATTATTTGAAATTTTCACAAAAATAAATAATTATATAAATCAATACAGTGTATCTTGACTGTAAATTCAAGAAAGGTACTGTGTTTATGTGGAGCAAGCTAAAGACTCAATCTCATAATATCCTTCTTTTTTTTACTGCCTTTTGATAGGTCCCATTCTCAGGTTGGCAGGCATTAAAAAACCCCTCAAAATACAGTTAGATGTGTTTTGGGAGATACAATTCCCATATTAAACACAGGGATTGAAAAGAGGAGTACGAGAACTCCTGTGTGATGTGAATTTCAATAAAGATGACAAGAGCATCCCTGGAAGGCAGCCGCACACCAGTAAAGTTACATGCATCATTCTGACAGTAAGCTTGCTCCCAGCAGGTTACTGTGAAGAAGTCTGCACAGGTATTAAGAGATGAGAATTCACACCAGAGCAGTTAAGTGCCTACCACTCACACCTTTTTCAAATGTGGTTACCTTGACTTCCTGCTAGGATCAGCACCTTCTCAGCTGGACCTTCCTATGGAGGGACCCCAGGGATCCCTCAAATGAAGCGCGGTGAGCGCAAGCAGTAGTGCTTAGCGTTGCAGACGTGCACTAGTCTGACTGCAGAGACTACTGGAGTGTGGTGACACTTATGTGAGTGATTTTCCCCCTCTACTCTGCCCTCGTGAGACCTCACCTGGAGTACTGTGTCCAGTTCTGGAACCCCCAACATAAGAAGGACATGGACCAGTTGGAGAGGGTTCAGAGGAGGGCCACAAAGATGATAAAGGGGCTGGAGCACCTTTC
>VXBZ01004704.1:196613-219006 GCA_013399135.1 Heliornis fulica | reverse complement strand
CTGCTTCTTGAAGGGGGATTGGACTAGATGACCTCTGGGAGTCGCTTCTAACCCTGATCATTCTATGATTCTATGATTCTATGTGCTTCCACAAAGGCTGTGGTAATTCAGCCACACATGGGAAGTAGCCTCACACATCTATTATGAGGATTTGGGACATTATAGTCTCTTTATCCATATGTCCTGCATATATTTCAGCAGTTTTATTTGTGTAGCTCTTCAGAGTTACACAACACTCAGTTCCCCTCAAATATACCTATGCAAATGCCATGCTGTTCTCTGCAAAAACATCTTCTTTTCCTAATCCCCACTGGTGAGAAAGTAGGGGTGGTCCCAAGAAACGATGTCATTAATCTCATTCATCAAATACCTTCACATTATTTTCATGCTATTAAATAATAACAACACAAACTGCCATTAGTAACAGGGTGCTATTGTCTCAGATAGAATTAATTTTCAAAGAAGCGCTATGAGATCATTGTTAAACCTCTTTCAGAGTGGGAAAACAAAGCACAAAATCATTAATGACCTTGCCTAAGACTGCAGATCACTGTGTCAGCCAGAACTGGGGCTGCCTTCAAGAAACTAATCCATATTTACAAAGCAAGCCAAATTCTTTCCATCCAGGCACCCAAGCACCATAAGGAGGATCTGCAAGTTTACAAAAGATCCAAGACTAAAGATGAACACATTTTTCATTTATTTTTATTTTCTTGGGAGGAGTGATGATCCCAAGCTTTTCTCCCACGACTACAAAGACTGAAGCCCTGCCCTTAGTCCATTCCTCTACAGGTATTAAGAAATATTGATGCAATCACATGATCAAAGGCTGAAGAAAAAAGAAAATTAAAAGAATAAATTGCATAAACCAGCAATATCACGGCTTTAGCAGAAACTGTGCTGGCAACTAGACTGCCAGAAAGAATCTAGTGAAGGCAGGGAAGTTAGTTCTGGGCAAAACTGACACCTTTTTTAAGTGTCTGTGTAGTGGTGAATGTACAGATGTTCTCAGTGCAATGACTGAGAACACCTTGGTTTGTGTTACGTAAAGCAGAAGCTATCATGTTTGTAGTGTGTTACATCTGAGCTGTGATTTCCTTTTGCTACCAATAATCCAGTAGCTGTACACATCACTGTCCACAATGACAGAGGCCAGAACATGAATACCCTGCACACATTCCCATGTGGTGCCCTCAAAAGAAAACTTGGCACTCCCAAAATTCCCTCCAAACCCTGCTTTCAACAGGACAGGTTTTCAGCTGCCACACATTGACATAACCCTGTTAATATCAATTCACATGAACTGATATGATAATTCAATCACAAAACAAAGTACTGTTACCCTGAAATAGCAGTATATTGTTCCAGACCTCCAAATCTCCCAGGAGGTAAGACGGGGCACCATAAAAGCAAGGGTCATAAACTTGAATTTATTATAGACAAATAAGGCTTTGGCCTATGAATTCTCTTTGCCTATTAAGTTAATGAGCCTTGACAAAACAATCATCTGAGGAGTAGCTGACAAATTATCTGGAGCAGCAATTTGAAAGGCGTTGGCTGGCTTACAAGCCTTTCGACTGCGAGAACACGTCATCATGTTCCTCTTCCTCTGGAAAAGGTATTTGTCAAACTGAATTTCTTGCAGTTCACCAGCAGATTTGCAGTATTGGAGCACTGAGATACAATGACTGCAACTGCCAAAATAAGCAAATAATCCCTGTCCTGTCCTCCCCAAGGCGGAGTATGACAAATTTTGATGAGAAACTTTCTAGGAAGCTTGTAGGAAGACAGGGAGGTATTTTTAGATTTGACTGGAGACCATGGAAGTGAAGGATTTGAGGAATTCAGGTGAGGAAAGGGACACTTTTCAAAATATCTGGTCAATATTTGGAAGATTGTTTTTGTAGTACAACTTCCAATAGGGATAGAGTACCATAGCAGCAGATTTAAAACAAGGTCTTTTTATGGATTAATTCTTCAAAATATTCAACAGGATACAGCACTGAAACCTGATATCACCTTTTGAAATTTAGGGCCACATGCAACAAAAACTTCTGCAAAAACGGCCACCTGAATGAGGATAAAAAATTAATAGGATTAATATTTTTCCAAAATATTTTCTCCAACTGTGAACACTGAGTCCATGTGGTCCCTGGATCATGGTTTCCGTTGCAAAGCTGTCACTTTCCTTTCCAAAGCATTTGGTGAAATACTATTTCAAATGTCTGTCTCCACAGCCAACTATTCAGAGAGTCCTGTAGATAAGATGACAGTATTTGAGAACATGGAAAACTGTCATATTTTCAATCTGAATGTTACTTCACAGTGGGAAGGGAGTATAAAATATATCCATCCATTGCTTCTACCACAGCGTGTAGCAGAGCATAGTGCAGAGCATTTAATGATAAGTTGTGTCTTCTTTGTATTCTTTTTGCAGGTTTTGGTGGAATGTTGAAACACACTGATTAAATACACCAGGACTCAAGTTAAATTTTACATCAAAGTGGAACAAAGAGAAATGAAACCTTGTTCTTAAAGAGAACTATTAAACTTTTAAGTCCTAATATCAGGTCATCACATATCTGATGACCAAGTATTCAGTCAATCAATCAATCAATGAATCAGTAAAGCAAAAGGATGCAGAGAACTCTACCTTAAGGTAGCAGAACAGCCTAGTTCCACGAGCTAACCAGTGCTCCACTGATAACTGGCTGGAAGCAGCCTTTAAAGATTCACTCTTTCCCCCCACCTATTCTGATGCCTGTGTCTACAGAATTTGACCATTTAGCAATGGACTGCACCAGTCCACGGTCTAACCCTCAACCCTCACGGCCAGCCCACAACACCATGGCCTCAAAACGAACCCACGTGTTCAACTTTCTATTGCAAGTTTGTTCCTTTCTTTCTAAAAGTGGCCATTTTAATTAGTTGAATAAGACATCTTCTTAAAAGTATGTCCTCTGTTATCTGTTTTTAAACAGCAGAAGTATTGGTAAATTACTCATATGCATTGAGAGGCTTAGACAGCAGGTGGAAGGGGGTGATCCTCCCCCTCTGCTCTGCCCTGGACAGGCCTCACCTGGAGTCCTGTGTCCAGTTCTGGGCTCCCCAGTTCAAAACAGACAGGGATCTCCTGGAGAGAGTCCAGCAGAGGCCACAAAGATGGTGAAGGGCCTGGAGCATCACCCCTATGGGAAAGGCTGAGTGAGCTGGGGCTGTTCAGCCTTGAGAAGACTCAGAGGGGATCTCATCAGTGTTTATCAATATCTGAAGTGTGGGAGACAAAGGGAGATGGCCAACCTCTTCTCAGTGGCCCGTGGGGACAGGACAAGGGGCAATGGTCACAAGTTGGACCACAGGAGGTTCTGCACTGATGTGAGAAAGAACTTCTTCACAGCTAGGATGACGGAGCACTGGGACAGGCTGCCCAGGGGGGTTGTGGAGTCTCCTTCTCTGGAGATATTCAAGACCCATCTGGACACCGACCTGTGTGACCTGCTCTAGAGAACCTGCTTTGGCAGGGGGTTGGACTCCATGATCTCTGGAGGTCCCTTCCAACTCCTACAATTCTGTGATTCTGTTATTCTGTACCCTGCACCTAAAGCACTGAAGTAATTTTATTGCTTTCTGACTAGTTTTTTCCCTTTAAGATAATATTCACAGAAAAAGTCAAATACTGCAGATAGATCTGTCAGTGCCTGGTGCCATTCTGAAGTAATATCTCCCTTTATAATTGTCCTTACCAGTGTTCTTCACCCACATTTATGTCAACTTCACTAATCACTTTTTCCAGTGATTACACATATTTTACAAATTCTACAAGTGAAACTGACAGCTTGCACAGTATTACCATGTCTACAGCACTGCCCACTAGTATTTGAAAGCATGCTTTGGCCTTTTTTTGTTTTTTTTTTTTTTTTAATTTAGCTTCTGTTTCATAGCCTTGCAATTCCTTTCACAACTGTTTTTTTCTAATCCTTGAGGTTTATTTACTGTTATTATATCTTACATTACTTTACCAGTTTACTTTCCCCTTACACACTCCTGTAAGAAGAATAATAAGTAATAGCTTCTAGCAAGGTCTCCCTTTACCTCAGTTGCAGAAATGTGCATAATTTTAGGTGTTGCTAACAGTGCTCTCAGAGCACAGCTACCCTGTTAATTTTAGATGTGCTCTTGACCACCACTTGGTGGGAGAGGTGATTACTTTTTGCTCACTTTCTTCTGAAAATGAGGTAGCTGCTTTATAGGCAGCTACCCTATAAACCCAAAACCACTCCATGAAAAACTATGTACAACACAAAGAAAATGACTGAATCAAAGCAAATGACTACAGTTTCAGTGGGGTCTTAGTCATATTCCATACTCAGAGAAACAAATACTGAATTCAGTTGTAAAATGCAATCCAGATGATGTAACCTATTTTAGATCACCAATCCAATGGATCAAAACATTGCCTGGATTCATCACCGGATTTTGGATGACCAAAATTATATACCAAAGTAGCGTATATCTTCCAGTGGTGCAGATGTGAAAGCATGGTTAAAAACAAGCACAAGCTGTAGAAAAAGAAGATTCATGGTGAAGCTGCCAACTGCGAGCTCTATCTAGTGATGTTCATGCACTCTAACGAAGGAGGTGAGGAAGAAGCGCATGCAGTACCTGGTGATCTCAGAGTCAGGGAGCAGGCCTACGTGGTAGTGGGGGTAGGGAGCTGTAAGAAGGAAGCTTTTGTCACACTCGACAGGGGAATAGTGCCTAGGAGAAGGTGGTTTATCACACAGTTTGTTCACAGTGCTGTAAACAGGTTCAGGAGGCCTGGTGATACAGAGACAAGAGTAAAAAGATCAGGTGTGTATTAGTGGCCGAGTATATAGAGAAAACACAGCAATCAATCTCAAAGCATGCACAGCACATCTGTCAAGACTTTTTCAGCAGGGCTTTTCTCACAAGTGAATTGTGCTGTTAAAGGAAACATTACAATTTGACAACAGTGTTGCACCATACAAACAACTGCAGATATAGACAATATAAGCAGGCCATAAAACTGGCCTACGACAAGCGTGGCACAGAATGGGAATATCTTATCAGAAGATTAATGACGAATATTTCAACATAGTCTCCTTTTTTTTTTATAATCTAATGACATTACTTCTGCAGAGCTTTCTGCAATCTTAACTTTGAGCATTGCATAGTAAAAAACATGATGTTTGTTACCTGAAAACAGTGGGGTTTTGCCCATTAAGATAAAGATGTAGTACATATTATTTGATAATACAACATATTCCTTCCCCGAAGAATTGGGGCTTTGCAAGTAGAGCTGTAGTCCAAGTGAGCCATAGCCTGTAACAACGCTGATGGTGACAAACTGCAAGCAATTCATCTCATTGGCAGGCAATTTATTCCATTTCAAGAGTCCTTTGCTCTCTTTTCCGATTCAACCTTCGAAATCTGATTATGCAGACCACATCTCAAGCAGTTAACCCTGCTGGCAGGGCTGCTGCAATCACACTTGCACTGCTCCTCCAAATTACAGACACAAGTCTGTGAAGCAAGATATGAAGAGTAAGACCCTACAACCGGCACTGAGAGGTCACTTCACGTTTATCGCCTGCTTCCCACAGGCCAACCGCTTGGGAGAGGTGATACTTACCACAGACCTCCCAGAGAGCTGCCTGGGAGGAGGGGGTGCAGCCTTGAGTATCAACCAGACGGGGATCCACAGGAGACAACCAGCAAAGAGTATTCAAAACCGCACCTCCAAGTACATTGCTGCTGTGTAACTATTGCGTTGGGCCCAGCAGATACCTCCGGGCCTACTGGCAGGGTGAAACCTGACTCATAATGTCCTGAAGTTTCTGATCTAAAGAGAGCCAAGACACAATTGCTGTTGTGTCCTCACTCCTGCCAGAAGATCCAGGGTATGGCACGGTCTTTAATCACAGCAGTACAGTATTAACAAGATGAAAATCTTATTTCTGAAGCCTGAAAATATCAAGAGGCCGAGCTTTTAATGAGTCTTTTTGTTCTTCTGGCTGCACTGTGCCTCACACGGGTGTGGTTTTAGCTGTGACTTCCACACGTACCAGCATTTATTATGGTTGTGGATGCACCAGCAGATACGGAGAACGTATTTTCCCCTTGTTGTTACTTTCTGCTTTTGTCCTTTAGGGAAAAAGGAGTAGCTGCTTTACTTAAAAATTGGTCTCACTCAATGCTAATAACATTATTTATAGCAATCTGACATATGATTTGAGAACTCTCTGTGCCAGACTTTCCCAGGGAAAGCTTTACAGTTCAAAATATGGCAATTTAAGATTAACAAATATCAAAATAGCAAAGTTGTCACCTATTTGGTTATAAAGTGTTCTGTCAACAATTTAGGAAAATCCCTTTAAAAATGTTTAAGGGAGTAGTTCTGTTTTATCAGCATATTTTACACTTGTTTTAGAGGGATGGATTTAATAATTTATTTACCGAATAATTTGCTGCTTTTAATAAAGAAAAAAAACAAAAAACCAACCCAGAGAAAAACTCAGTTCTTTTATTTTTAGACCAATACTGCCTTTATTCCCTGGGAAATCACTTTTGCTTTTATGCAGAATATTAAAGAGCAAGTACAAATACCAAAAAATAATTGATAGCTACTATGGAAATTGAAGAAATATTGCGCAAGTACAGCAAGATGAATAAAACTTGTGTATTTCTCCAAGGCAACATTAGCCAGTCCATGAACAACTTGCTAACTTCCTATACTCAAGTTACTCATCTTGTCCGAGTTGTAGATGACATGAGATTGCTGCTACCCCTCGGATATGCTGTGAATGCTCAAACTACACTGAGTCATCAATGAGTGACCACCGAGCCTTGTGCTGAAACACAAACCATGCCACAGAGATGGACAGATACAAGAGGTTGCTATGCTAATTGACAGTTACAAACTGCTACCAAAGCAAAACGAAGGTAAGCATTCAGCATCTACCTAGATATTGAGGCCAAATTAATCTTCCAAATACAAGCACCAAGCCCTAACAACATGTCTTGTGAAGCCCAGCAAATTTTAAACCATTTAATATTTTTCACCACTTTCAGTCTTGCTGGATCACAAGGTAACAGAAAATCAGAAGCCGCCTTTCTCGAGTCACCGTACTGACGTGTAAAGTCCTCTGCTCGCTTGAATTCTACTAGTCCTCTGCTCAGTGGTACAACTCTTCACATTTTCTATGGCCAACTAATACTTAGCTACAACACTGCCTACCCACTTTGGAAAACAACAACCCCAAGTTATAAAAAGGAATTAATAAATACACCCAGCATTATCAAATAATTCTTCTAATTCTAATGAATCCTTTCAAATCTAACGGAGCATTTGTTCTTTTCATTTATATTTCTCCTTACTGGGAGAGGACAAAGATCTTCTATTTGATGGGAACAGAGATAGGTTGTCTTCTCTTACACCATGGGATAAGGACAGTGTATAACTGCTATTTAGAAATAGTTTCTAACATGCCATTCTGAAAAATTACAGTACATACCACAACTTTTCTTGTAAAATAACTAAGCAGCAGACTGAACTTAAACACTGAGGAGTTATTTTATGATGCATATATTCTTCAAATTAATCTAAAAACATGTAGCAGGCTATCTAGTATGCTCTAAAAACAAAAAAAAAAGGTGAAAGCTTATTTATTATTATTATTGTTATTTAAGGTTGATTCACTGTGGTTTATTTGCAGTTGCATCCCATTCAGAGACAGCAGGTACAGCCATCACTAATAAATACCAAGCAATATTTGTAATTTTTAACATGATAAATAACAAAGAACTACATTATGGTATTCATTTTGTCCATTAGCTTCATTCTCCATAATATTTCTGTATAAAAATCTCCTTAAAATGCCAAATATGTGAACATCACTGTATACCCCTTTGGATAATTGTAATATCTATTTTAATGAGTAATTATCTGAGTCTACTCTGAAAAGTAACTAACTGCTGCTGCAACCTCTTATTTAGCAGATCTGCTCCTTTTCTATCTTTAAACTGCTTATTTAGCGACAGACACACACCACCATGCTCTGTCTTCATCAGTGCACTAAAACACAAGCTCTGTGATAAATGAGAGCAGCAAATGCTGGGTCTAGATGGACAGCAGTAATTAAATTACCAGGAGAATTGGGCATACAATAGGAGAGGAAAGGCAACAGAAAATGTAAGTAGTAGCATGGTTTTGCTTGAGTGTGCCTCAGTAGCTAATTCAAGCACAGGAGAGAGAATCAAGGTAAGCTTTTCAATGGCAGCACAAACAGCAGACACTCCTAAACTACTTTTTTTGAAAAAAAAATAAAATAAATTGAAAACAGGAATTTTTAATCAGTATAGACCTAACTGTAACAATGCATAGTTTCCATGGGAAGGTATAACTAATTGGTTACTGACAGTAACAGTGGGAGGTGGAAGACTGATCTGACATTGGTCTTATTTATTTATTTAATAAAAAAATAACATAAAGAAAAGCAAATCTTCCTAGTTGTTTGCAGTCCTTATTCCTTGTTTGGCTCATTACCATGTTATTGTTTCAGGCTGGCTTTATTGTACAACAGAAGTTACAAGAAAATGGCATTATTAAAACCATTCACTCTTCAGCATCATGCAGGGCCCTCAATTTCATTTTAACTTCTTTTATTGCAGAATCCTGTTTGGTAGGGTTCAGCTGCCAACACATAATAGTGCATGAAATGTTAACAGTTTCATTTTGGGGATTTTAAAACCGTTTATGATATGGAGAGAAACCAGCTAAGCTCTCACAGCATACCGACTATACAGGGATACAGCCAGGAAATACCGAGTTCAAGATGAGAAAAAATAAAACTCACAAAGCTACAAGTTTCCAACCTTTTTCTTGGAGTAGCCATTTTTAATTGTACCCAAGTTCAACAGAGACAACAAAACCATTACTATTGCTAATGTAATTATGCTGGGAAGTGTGACAAGAACAGTCACTATTTAAACAAAAATCAATGGGAATTTAATACAAATGAACTCTTCCACTTCTAATAAACATACACATATGTTTGTCTCATCAAGCACTGGAACAATCTACCCAGGGAGGTGGTTGAGTCCCCATCTCTTGAGGTGTTTAAAAGACGGGTAGATGCAGTGCTTGAGGACATGGTCTAAGGGTAGACTTGGTGGCGGTAGGTTAATTGTTGGACTGGATGATCTTGAGGGTCTTTTCCAACCTTAACAATTCTATGATTATATGATTCTATGTCTGTGGATGTTAGTTTTTATCTTTTGTTCATATAAACTTCTAGGATGACATACCTTATTGTTCAATAGGTTTATTTACAATTGAAAGTTGAATTTATTTCATAGGTTGTGTCCTGGCCATTCAAATAAGACCAAATCACTCACATGTTATTTCAACTAAATGAAAGGCAGAGGAGGGGTGTGAAAAGCCACAAGAAAATACCAGAAGTGTATTACCCTAGTTCTTTTGAGGTATCTTTCTATAATCAATGATTTCTCAGCTTTTCTATTATTAACATCTATATTCATGAACCTTAAACTTTTCTCTAACTGCAAAACAAGTGCTGAAGATCACAGCATTTTTTTACCGCAGTAATAAAGAGTAAGGATTGCCTTGCTCCTCCTAACAATACTATTTAAACATTTTTATTGGGTTTTCAAATTAAACGGCCTGCAAGAAGGCATAAGTATAATTTAAATTCTCTAATATTCTAGAACTGATGATTCTACGCTCATTATTCTTAGCCATTAGGAATTAGGAAATTAAATGACTGCCTAATTTGAAGAAAAATCAGTGATGAATTTCTGTTACAGTAATGGAAAAGAAGACTGTTTCACACGGGAATGATGAGACCATCAGACCAAGGGTTTGAGTCCCTTACAGGGACTTTTTAGGAAACAGGGACAGTAAAGACTGGCCCTTCCCTGCTGAACTGCTGAATATCAGCAGGTTGGCAACCACGAAGGACAGAAACTAAATCCAAGCAAACTGTGGTTAGTAAGCTTATCCACCATGAATCTGAGGGCTTATCCATATTTTAATATTTTTACATGCTTCACAAAACTCTGTCCCACAAATTTGACAGGGGACATGCTCAAAACCCTCTACCTTGGTGTTCTGTAAGCCTCTTACTTGGTTGCACATTCACAACGTAGGGTAATGTTTCAAAAGCTTTTATTTTATGTATTTTAAACTTGAAATCCATTGTAAACTCCTGTATTGGAGTTGTAAGAAAGTATTAATAGCAGTTGCCTGTTGCCTTCCCTTTGTCATGGGTACTTTAGCAGATCTGTTCTCTCTCTCATGGGCATCTCTTTTTTTTGCTTCACTGAATTATCAGTTCTTCGTCTGTGCCTGGAAATCACAATACAGCCCTGATCAACCTGATCATCTCTGAGACCCTCTTCTTGGCCTTTTCCCAGTTGGCCCCATCAAGACTCAGATGCTTCATAGGTTCACACAGAAAAACTCCACTGATTTACACACTTTCCTATTTCCATTCCTAATTATCTTTTTGACTGCTCTTGTACTGAGGCAACAACGTCTCAGAACTAACCACAATCACCCCAAGGTGTCTTTCTTACATGGCAACAGCTGCTTTAAGTGTCCCATCTCCACAACATATGTGGTAGGTACTGAGGACTCTCTTTTTCCTCTCTGCACTACTAAATGTTACCATTTCTGTGTGCATTATCACTGCCAAACTTGATATCTCATTTCAAGTCTCCCTACAAGCACTGAAGCAGATTCTGAAATTTGATGTCTTTTTTAGTGTAAAGTAGCTTCTGCTGTCTGCATTAGAAATAGTCAAATCTTACTCCTGGAGATGTGGGAGAAGCCTGATTAAAAATGCATGTCTTAGGACAAAACAGATTGTCTGGTGACTTGACAATAACGAAATTTTTTAATTTTAGCAGAAATTATTTTACCCACTTAAGGCTTATTTAAAATAAATATGGGTTACCAAAATAAAAACTTATGACAGGCAGACAATTATTATGCATTTTTAAAGCATGACAACTAGTTTTATCTTAAACTAGTGTATTAAATACATCAAATATATAATAATTGCTTTTTAAGTCCATGCTTCACCGAAGGAATGAATAATAGCAGAGCTGAGAAATACAACTATCACTTTTTATTCTACAAAGCTGTTCACAGGTGTTACCACCAGCAGACATTTTAGATGACAGCATAAGTAAATACTGTACTTATATAGTACCAAGAATCACAGAATCATAGAATGTCAGGGGTTGGAAGGAACCTCGAAAGATCATCTAGTCCAACCCCCCTGCCCGAGCAGGATCATCTAGACTAGATCAAACAATAATGTGCCCAGATTGGTCTTGAATGTCTCCAGAGAAGGAGACTCCACAACCTCTCTGAGCAGCCTGTCCCAGGGCTCCATCACCCTCATGGCGAAAAATTTTTCCTTACATTCACATGGAATCTCCTATGCTCCAGCTTGGACCAACTGCCTCTTGTCCTAACACTGGCCATCACTGAGAAGAGCCTGGATTCCTGACACTCACTCTTTACATATTTATAAAGGTTAATGAGGTCTCAGTCTCCCCCAAGCTGAAGAGACCCAGCTCCCTCAGCCTGTCCTCAGGAGGAAGATGTTCCACTCCCTTCATCATCTTGGCGGCCCTGCGCTGGACTCTCTCAAGGAGTTGTATGTCCTTCTGGAACTGAGGGGCCCAGCACTGGACACAATACTCCAGGTGAGGTCTCACCAGGGCAGAGAAGGATCTCTCTTGATCAAAGTTCCAATTTAAGATCATACAAACCAATTTATGTTTTTTTTTTTTCTTAACTGAGCATTTAACTTGAATAGTGTTCTCTTGATACTAATTTTTAAGAATTCCTTAGACTGATCAAAGGCTACACAAGAAAGAACACCCAGTATGGGACACCATCCAATATCAACATCAGGGTTGCCAATTTAAGAGCTATAGCATGAGACCTAACCTGAGGAGAGACTGGGAGGGGGTAACCAGTAGCAGGAGCAGCCCATCACCACTGCATGAACAGGCAATGAAGATGAACTGCCATGACTGCCTGGGGGAATCCCCTGCACATCGTGGAAACTCCAGGAATTGCAGTTTCTCCCCATTTTTTGAGAGATGGTCCTCTCCTGATCCTGCCAACATCTTACCAGCATCTCTACCTACCTGGTCTCTGTCTCTGTTCCTTGCCCCAGTCTCCTTGCAGAGCTTTCGAGTATCCCAAACCTCATGTCTCGCTGTCTGAGGGAGCTGCTGGTTCAGCAGCCCTGAAATCCATTGCTGCTCTCCTCCAGACTAGCTTTCCTCCTCGTGCCTCTTCACCCATTTCCCACTTATGTTCTTCTCTGTCATAAATTCCCCTTCCAAAGCCAAGCTTTCCTACCTGATAAATACCAGTGTTCACTCCCTGTGATTTCCATTCTCACACAACCAGTGACGAGTTCTCCCTCATTTTCACACCCAGTCTCACCATAATTCCCAGCCAAACACACTCCCCCCATTCCTCCAGTCTCTTTCATGTTCCAATTTAACAGGAACGGGCATTTAGAGCACAGAACCGAATGGCTCCTGACTATGTTTCTATTTCAGAAAGAACTGGAAGAAGTAAGTAGAGAAAAAAATACAATCATGGTGGGTTTTTAAGCAATCCAGTCAGTATTAGAAAACTGTGAGAAGCTCTGATACACCACAGTGTAAGGATGGAATCTTACACAGTTCTACTATTAAAAATATCAAATAAACTACAGAGGATAAATAAATTTCAGTTTTTCTAAAGATTTATATCTGTTGGCTTTTAGATATCCCAAATGCAGCAGAAATACTATTTGGATTCAGTTTCATCAGCTGCCATATTTCAACACCCTGAAGCTATGCATGTAATATTACAGTATTTAAAATATAACACTGACAAAAATTTTAACACAGAATAGAATAGAATGTGAATAGAAGTGAAGCTATGTCATTCTTCCTCCACCCCTTAAATGACCAAGAAATGCAATTTAATTTGGTGATAATAATGACTGATTAAAATTTCTGTTAAAATAATAGATAAAATTTACACTAAATTTGAAGCCAAACAAGCATGCAACCTTTGCTATCCCTAGATAAACAAATCCAGCCCGAGGCAAAAACTGAGCATTAAAATATTAACTCAAACAATCTGCCAAAGTTATAAGTGATTTGATAGGAAGGCAGTTGGACTTGATGATCTTAAAAGTCTTTTCCAATCTAAATTATTTTCTGATTGTATGAATAAAAGGCTTTATCAGTCTACCCATACTGTTATAATTTATTCTCTGTAAGGCACAGGTGGCACACTGAGTTTAGATTAGACATGGAGATATGATTGTTAAAAGCTCATAATTACCTGTCATATTCATATAATTCTATTAGTGTACTTCTATGTAGCTTTTACTCATCACTTGCATAGTAACATCAGGTCAAAAACACAGTATAAAATTTACCATCTGAAAGTTCTCCCTATAGTACTCGACAGTCATCTTCACCTGGGAAACATGACTTTGAACTTTGATCCCTCACAAAAACTAAGAGCAAGCTCCTTTCAGTAAATATAGACTTTTAAAACTTGCAGAGTATTTTGTCATTGGATGATATAAGTCAACTAACTATACATCCCACAGGAACAGTTTTCAGGACACGTTACCAGAAACTGCAGTTCTCTCTTCCTATTGTGTTTCATAAAACTATTGACAGAAAACTGTTATTGATACTTTATAACACAAAAACCATATTAGCTGTAGTGATTAAATACTCAAAGGCAGATCTATGTATCAATACAAATCCAAAGATGTTTCCATAAAACATCCTCAGTTCAACCAGCAAGTTTAATCTAAGTAAACAAGAAATCATTGAAGAAGATTACTGTCAACACGGGAAAAAAATCCCCTGAGACTTCAAATTAATGGTTCTTCTTTTTCTCCCTTCCAATCTCCACTACCACCTCCTTGTCCAGAAAGTGTTATTTTGCAAAGATGCACGTAAAGAAATCAAACAGACTTTTCACAGCAAAGCAGATAACTCAGACAGATTTCTTCATCCATGAATCTTTAATATCTAGCTACTGTTAAATGTTAAAGTGAATTTTTTATCAACTGAAGCACAGAAGTTTGATGTTACCATTTTCTGAAGTTAAAAAGGGAAGTAAAAACTCAAGATGGTAGTTCTTTATTTTTATGGATCTTTTGCCTATGTTGTTCATTAAAGGCAGAAGGAATGAACATCTAAAAGCTACGGATTTTTAGATTATAATTTCAGTATTTCTGGAAATAGGAAGAACGGCATCTGCTAAAGAATAAACTGTAACTTCTATCTCAGCTGTAAACTCCCCCCCAAAAATCTGTTTTTTCTTCCTACTATCATAGAAAATTTAGCTGAAATGCCTCTCTGTGGGTCATCTCATCCAGTCTTATGTTTAAAGCAGGATTACTGCCAACACTAAATCAGACCAGCCATGATTTAATCTAGCCAAATCATAAAAATCTCCAAGGGTGGGTATTTCACAACCCTTCTAAGCAACCTGCTCCAGCAGTACTCCACCCACACAATGCCTTCTTTTTTCTTCTCAAATTGAAATCAGAGCATTCAGAGCCCACACTTGTGGCCATTGGTCATCTACTGAGAGGAGTTTGGTTTGATCATCTTTGCTACTGAGTACTTACAGGGTGCTCTTACACTGCCCTTTCATCTCTTCACATCAAACAACCTCTGGTTCCTCAACATCCCTGTAACCCCCACACGATTTAAGGACTTTGAGAATCTGTTGGACCCTCCCCTATATATTTCCACATCCTTCTTTAAGTAGAGGAATGGGAATTGGTCACAGTTTTCTAGAATACAGATTATTCATTTTTGGTGGCCATGATTCTCCTAATACAGTCTAGCACACCGATTACCTGACTGGTGATGAGAGTGCACTCCTGGGTCCATGTTCAGCCTGGCACCCGCTGCGATCCCCGGGTCCTTTTCAATAAAGGTGCAATTCAAGTGTTTGCTTTATGGCCCACACCAGTGTGTGCAGCTGTTCCACTTGGGGAGCAGACTTCTCACGGAACTTTATGAGGTTTCTCCCAGCCCAGTTCTCGAGTATATCAAGATCCCTCTGGAATACAGCCCTGCCATTTGTCATGTTAACCACTCCCCCTTAATTTATAACCCTCTGCAGATTTGCTGAGGGTGCACTTGTGTCATGATCTAGGTCATTGATGAAGATATTCACTGACGCCCAAGGTATCCTGAGCTACTCTGCCCATCACTGACCACCTAACAGATGTCAAGTGATAATAAGTACCCTTGAGCCTGCTGATACGGTCAGTTCCCAACCCAGTCTCTTCTTTTAGCCCACTCTTCCTCAGCTTTGACAAGAGAGCGTGGTAGGGGACTGTGTCAAAGGCTTACTGAGGTCTGCTGTTGCACAACAACGAGCTAGAAGGCTAGCAAGCAAGGTGACAGCATATAATCCAGGAGATACCCAAAAGGCTATATGGAAGGTTTGCAAACCTTTACAAATCATTTCTAATCAGCTGTGGATTAATTGCATGTGTTTATTCAAGGCTTTCTCATGTGTGGATGGAAACTGCTGGAGGAGTTTTAAAGGGTGCTCCCCATGTCACAGCTTCTCCTGCCCACAGAAGCGGTATGAGAAATACCTTTGCAGTCACTCCCCAGGGCAACGAGTGGAGAAGAGGAACCACCACGAGCCCCACAGCAGATCCCAGCACACATCTGTGGGGGTTATGGCATGGGTCAGGTATGCCTTTGGAGTCAGCTGTGTCCTCACAGGGCAAAGAGGCATTCCAGCTCAAGGCTCTCGTTGATCCAGGGCAGGCATTGCTCTCCCCTTCTCCACACAGCTACTCATTTCACCATGGAAGGCAACTAGGTTGGACAGACACACGATATGCTCTTGGTAAATCCATGCTGACTACTCCAACTGCTTTCTGGTCCCTCACAGGCCTGGCAAAGACTATGTTGAGTACTTCAGCTTTTTCCAGACAATGTGTCACTACAATGTCTTCCCCCTATATTCATCAGTTTTTCCCTTCACAACATTTTACATTCATTTTTGAAACTAGCACACCTGCAGTATGGCTTTGTTATCCTTTATGAAACTTGGTGAGCGTTTAGGGCAGAATAGTTAATTTTCTTCATAGTAGCTAGTAGGGGGTTATCTTTGGGATTTGTGCTGGAAGCAGTGTTGATAGTACAGAATCACAGAAGGGTAGGGGTTGGAAGGGACCTCTGGAGATCATCTAACCCAAATCCCCTGCCAGAGCAGGATCACCTACAGCAGGCTGCACAGGATTGCATGCAGGCAATGGGAAGTGAGCAAGTGGCTGCATGGGGTTTAATGGCTGGCTGGGGTTAAGTCATAACACTTGTACATCTTAGCTCAAATCCAGTATGTAAAGGGTGAGTGTCAGGAGGATGGATCCAGGCTCTTCTCAGTGATGGCCAGTGACAGAACAAAGGGCAATGGGTCCAAACTGGAACATAGGAAGTTCCATCTTAATATAAGGAGGAACATTTTCACCGTGAGGGTCACAGATCACTGGAACAGGCTGCCCAGAGAAGTTGTGGAGTCTCCTTCTCTGGAGACATTCAAGACCAATCTGGACACATTCCTGTGTGATCTACTCTAGATGATCCTGCTTGGGCAGGGGGCTTGGACTCGGTGGTCTTTCGAGGTCTCTTCCAGCTCCTAATATTCTGTGATTCTGTGATCTGTTTGATTTTGTCACCAAAGAGCAAGCAATGCTTTTCTCCATCTTGCCTTTTAGGCCATCAGGAAGGAAGCGCTTTGCTCAGCCTAGAAGGCCTTCTACCAATTTCCCTCCCTGCTGCTCAACAGATGGTCCATTCCTGGTTTCTCAATAAGCTGTTTTTAGCAATCATTCATCCTTCCAGACCCGGTCTTCACGGCAGCAGCCCAAGCGAAGCTCTCAGAAAAGGCTGAGGTCTGCTCTTCCAAAGTCCACAATCAGAACTCCCTGACTGCCTTTCCAGACTTCCTTTGAATCACGAACCGAACCGGCCTGTGGCCACTCTGACCCCAGCTGTTACTCAGCACTGTGTTGGCCACCACTTCTTCCCTTTCCGTAGGCAGCAGGTCAAACAGAGAACTGGTCCTGTTCCACCGCTCCAGCGGCGTTAGGAGGTTTGTCAGCAACCCAGTCGAGGAATCTCCTGCACTGGCTGCACAAGACTTTAACCTTAGTCAAAACTAAAACCAATAAGGATTTGCTTGCAGGATGATTGTACTGATACAGTTACTTGGCATACAGGTTTTATCCACGTCTGAGCCTACATTCTACTAATCCAAATGTGTGTTGTGCGATTTAAACTTTTACACATCAGAAATACAGGAAAACAAAGCTTCCAACTGAGGTAGATTTTAAAATTAATCCATCAAAACAAAAAGTAAATTATAGCTGTCACTAACAGCATTTTGAAGTAATAATATATACAGTGAACAAAAGCTCAGCAATTGAAAGACAACATCCAGCTTCATTAAAATGTGTATCTGGACATGATTTGTTACTTTCCTATCTCTTGTGCTTGGATTAAGGTGTTTTTTCTCCATAAAGTTATTAAGTAAAATTTGCATCAATTTTTTTTCAGATGCAGATTCAATCTCAGAACAAAATCTACAAGTTTTTGTCAACAAAAAACCTATTTTTGTCAGGCAAAATGCATTCATAGAGGTTAAAAAAATGAACTAGAACAGAAAAAAAAAACCAAACAAGAGAAAGTGGACAATTTAAGTTGCCTGTTCAACCATCTAAACATTACTGATAGCTTCATTATAGCAAGAAATCTTGTTATCAGCCTCACTCAAACCACATGTGGAAAGAGTTGCAGAACTGCAGATGCCTCTTCCAGTGGAGAAGTTACTGTTCCAAATATTTTTAGCTGGCACAAATGAAAACCTGCCAGAAGTGTTGCCATATTATGACTGCATGGGTAATAAATTTCCTTATGTGATCACCATGTAAATTAGCCTGAAAATCTATTATAGCAAGAACCAGGTAGTTTTAATGGATAGCACTGCAGTAGTTGGCAATCATCTTAATTATAAAAAATTATGTGAGGAAACCTAATTAAAGATGCTGCAATCAAGGGCTCTATAGGTTTCACTAAAATTATCCATATAATAATTAACCTCCCAAAAGATTTTAAGTCTTTCTAAACTGGACAGTAACAAAGACTTTCTATCTTCTTGTTTTAATGGCAGAGTCATCACAGAACCATAGAATCTCCTAAAAAGGAAAGGGCTCCTAAGGATCATCAAGTCCAACTCCTGGCTCCACACAGGGCCAGACAAGTCAGAGCAGGGGACTGAGTGCATCATCCAGACGCTTCTTGACCTCAGTCAAGCTGGGGGCTGGGACCACTTCCCTTGGGAGCCTGTTCCAGTGCCTGAGCACCCTCTCAGGAAAGAACTTCTTCCTAACATCCAACCTAAACCGCCCCTGTCACAGCTTCATGCTGGTCTCTCAGGTTCTATCCCTGGTCACCAGTGAGAGGTGATTTTACAGATAGAGTGAATTCACTATTAATTTATAGCTGCGAGAATTAACCGTGGCATTTTCAATATGGAGTCAACACTTGACTTAACAGGCCATAACTAGATACACGGACATTAAAAAAAAAAAAAAAAAGGCTCAGATTCATTCAAGGGATAAATGGTTCAGTATTGAAGGTCTGAGCTTCTTAGTCATTGTAGTCAGAGGAGAAACCTGGTCTCCTGTCTCTGGCTTGGGTGTCTCTTAGATACTGCTGTGATCACACAGCAGTATCTAAGAGACACCCAAGGGCAGTGAGGAAGTGCAATGGCAAGAAGCACCATTTTTATTATGACTGCATTCATTTCATCTTTATACTTTTGTATCTCGAGTATCAGTGTAGCATAAAAACTATTATCACTAATGTAATTAAGCCCACAGTAGCCTCATCCTTTTCAGCTGGTTGAATACTTGCTCAGAACTACAAGATGCCTTCCACAGAAGCTCATGCTTCTGGAGTCATCCTCTCCTCTTGATAGTACCAGTGCCACAGAGGACTGCAGACACTGAATTTGGAATCCAGGTAGAAGAACACAAGAGAGGAGTATTTCACAGAACATAAATGGCTTCTCAAGGCATTCATATTTTTCCCCCCAAATAATTTGAGATGGATACTGGTGTGAATACCTCAAAACCAGACTGTGTCACCATTTGGTTTTACTGTCAGGAGCTAAACCATCAAAAGTAACTGGCTTAAAAGCAAACAAAAATATAGTGATAGGTATACTTTTTTCTTCTTAACAAGATTGAAAAGACATTAAATAAATAATTTCAATAATAACCTGCATGGCTCCTTGAGCAGGTATGCATTCTGCTGTATACCTACTGAACTAATGTCACTGCCTTCTAGAAGGTTTTTGTTCGTTGGGATTTTGGATTTTTTGAGAAATATGTAGAAATTTAAAAACAGCTACATGGAACACAAAAACACAGGACTGTCTAAAGATGCTTCAATACCTTAAAGGTCTTCTGTGTGTTTAAATGTTCTTTTAATTCTCAGGGCACATTGTCTACTTATTTTAGGATTCACTTTCTGTGGCTTCTCGGTCTCCCTAGCTATTACCTACTTTTAAGGTTACAATCTTTTGCTGTTTTTACAGTTTGCCAACACTTTCTCAGTAATAATGGTGCTGACATCACATTACAGGAGAGAATTCAGCACTGAAAATATTGACAAAATCACTGTAATATATATAAATACATAAAAAAGCACACACACTGGTATTCTTCGTACACACAGGACTTTTAGAAATTATAAGATCCTTACTAACATAGGTAAAACCTTTATGGACAATTTAATGAAATCAATGGTTTAGCTATTAATTAAACAATATAACTCCTTTGAACACTTTGGAGAAAATTAATCCTAACTGAATGTCTCATTAAGTTGAAGGAAAGCAGTGTCAGCTTTCCATCCTCAATCAAAACAAAGGAGAAATTCTTTTAGCCAAGACAGGTAAGTAAGGTGTGGTTTCCACACATTTATGTCCTGATTAAACACTGTATCATGATTTAGTTACTCTGAATCTGTCTGATCCAACAAGTTTAGCAGCTTGAGATTGTAATCATATGCAACAGGAAACATGAAATGCAAATTAGCAAGTTATGAAGCTGATGAATACTTAAAGGGATTAGATGCTTTGGCTTGAGATACCCGGCGGGTCAGGTTAGATGACTGGAGCAATGAACTTAAAAATACTAAAGCACAGGAAAGAAAAGAGTTTCTCATTTTCTGTGGCACTACATATAATGAGTCATTTTATAAACTTAACCACTATTGCCTTCTCAGCAGTGCCTCTCAAACAAGAAGATAAACACACACTGTCTCATCACTGACATTCAGTGTTGATCTAATTCAAGGCATGAAAGGACCCTCTTGCATTTTCCTGTCCCGCATTTTACCTGGACACCAACTACACAGACAAACCTCAGCTACTACACTTCCACAGATCAGTCTCAATCCTTTTGGGATTACTGAAAAAGTACCCCAAATGGGGTTAGAAGTAATTTCCAGGGTCAGTTTACTGATAACCACATCAAAGAACCCTTTTTATAAATGTGCCACTGCATAATGTTTCCTTTTAACCTCTGTGCTCTCACAGAAATCTATCCCACATTCTGCTTGCTGTAATGGTTAAGAAACTTTTTACAGTTTCCCTCCTATATTTATTTTCAGCCAATTTATACATTTTTCTTTTCCCAGAGCGCTGACTCTCCGTGACATTTATCTTTCAATGTCTGTACACAGAGCAATTACAGACTCCTCCAGCCTGGCTCTCTCTGAACTCAGCCAGCCGGACCTTTCAGAGTGTGCTGTCACAGGCAGGTACAGACACACTCGCAGTCACTCCACCCTTACATGCAGCGAGCCAGATGAGTCACTGCTCCCACATCCCTGAGCTGTGCCACTGAGGACCTGCCATGGCTGACAGCTGTTCAAAAGCAGACACATTCCTCCTTGCCATCGCTGCTCTAGCACAGCCATGTTGTTTAGGGACTAGGACAGGACTGCACCCAGACAAGGTGGACCCCAGGTCAGCATTCAGTCCTGTGATCTTTCTCTTCACTGACCTCACACTCACGAGAGTTTCAAACCATCTTCCCTTGAACACAGGTAAAAGAATTACATGCTCTATCCCCCTGGAGGGGCGCTGGACGTGCTACCCGTGTCCTTTGCAACTGTCACGAAAGGTGTTGAATAAAGAGAAGCATCTGACCTGGTGTAGTCGTCCTCCACAAGCATGTGCTTTGGAATGGGTGAGTATCGTCCCGGTGAGATCGGGGCAAGGGATGCCTTGTACTCTAAAGTGCCGTTGTTTCCAGAAGACAGTATATGATTTTCCATCGGTGGAGAATAAGCTGATGGTAAGAACAAACATTTCCAGTTAGCCACTCTCCTGTTTGATTAGCTGTCACAACAGCATCAGGTTTTAGTTGAGTACTAACGTGCTCATTGCTGTAAATAACATGAAAACAGTCTTTGCCTGAGAGACCTGCAAATGCAACACGAAAGAATGAATTGCTGGAGCTTTCCTGAAAGGTTAATAATAATGTGGGTGCTGCTGCTGTTGGTGATGATGATGATTAATAATAATAATAATTTTTAAAAAGCTGGCTCATTTATGGGAGTGACTCTTCAGGGGGTTCTGAGTAAAAAGGAGTACTTTAGGAGACAGGAAACCTTTTCTTCAATTAAGACTGACTGGAAGAAGGAAATGTAAACAAGAGAGAATGAGATTAAAAGCACACTCCTCCCTCTGGCTCCAATATACAGCAATAGGAGTAATAAAGTAGGAATTCAATGCAGTTGAGAACAGGAATTCTATGCACAGGAAGAATTATGTATGGTTAAGATTTCAAGCTGTGATCTGCTAAAGGTGACGATGCTCCCAACATAACTGAAATTTCGATACCAACATAGATGTTCTTTATATCACAGTAAATCTATTTATTTAGCATATAAAGTGGATAGAAATTTCTTTACATATTAGCAATTAATAACAGAAATCACAAGACTATGATGTTGGATTAGTGTTTGCTTGCTTTTTGCTATTTTGAAGTTACTGGGGATATTTATAACAGGAGAGATGTAATGATAGTTGCATTCAAATCTCTACTTAATGTAATTAGAAATGGAAATGATAAATAGGAAAAACAATGATACATGCTTCTGTAATGAGCTAAGATTAATTTTCTCATGAGAAGACAGTGAAACTTTCAAAGAATCACACAATCACAGAACATCAGGGGTTGGAAGGAACCTCGAAAGG